>HG814283.1:0-104407 GCA_000576735.1 Penicillium fuscoglaucum FM041 | reverse complement strand
ATTTTCTCTTAATCCTAAGGATCCTATAGAACTCAGTCTAGAACTCCAAGATAAACTGTCCTCTACGATCCGATATAATCGTATCTAGAATTCCTAAGATACATATAACATGATCGATAAATAGTCAAGCTATCTATTTAGCCTTTATTTCTTTCTAGCAAGGAATCAAGATTAGTCTCTTACTCAAACAGTTAATAACCATAAACACTATATTATATCTATAACGATCCTTTAGAAACGAGCGGAAGTCCATAAAGAGATATTACTAAGGCTATTTAGGAATCGGCAAGGGTCATAACAGTCTAGGCATACAATCTCTCTAAGTCTTTATACGTTTATAAATCAAGTAATTATTAATATATTATTTCATATCAGTCACCTATCCGTACTAATAGTATCTTACTACAACTAGCTTCTTTATCTTTTCGATTCCTAGATACGCTATTAAAGATTATCGATATATCTCATCGAGCAGATAAGCATATAAATCTCCGTCGTCCAGCATCTTAAGTCGTCCTTTATAAAGGAGCCATCCGTTTTATATCATCTACCGAGAACTCTCTCCCATTTAGGCTATCTATCGGAACTTATCCAACTCTAGACTTTAACGATTAGACTTATAGACTCTTTTAATAATCTCTATTATCTTATTATCGATCTCTTCTAGTATCAGAGGAGCTAGGCAAGCTAGAAGTACTCCTTTATCTAGGCAAGCTTCCGGTAATATCGTGATTTTATAACTCTCATCTATATAAGGGGTTTCCTTTCTTAACAGAGTGTCTGTAATAGTGTTTCTCTTTCTAGGCCGGTACTTAATCACAAAGTAGAATTACAATAAGAATTCACTCTATCTTACCTATTGTTAATTTATCTACCGGGTTATTATAAAGTACTCTAATAACTAGTAATCAGTAAGGATCTTAAAACGATCCTTTCGTAATAATCCTTCAAGCTCGGGTCTCTATTCCTATAATACGCGAATAATCGCTAGAAGTTCTTTATCTTAAATTTCATAATTTAATTCAGCTAGTTATATCGTCTTCGAGTAGAACGCTATTAGATACCAAAAATCATCTTATTCGTAGTACTAAGTAAGTACTACTCTAAGAACTCTATCTAATATATCTATTTCGACTCTAGTTCTTCGAGTTAAATCATAATAATAGAGAATCGGTATATTAGTCAGATTCCTCTTTAGATATAGAAAAGCTTCTTCACACTATATTAACTACTTAAAGGGAATATCCTATCTTATTAATCTATATAAGGGCTTCGAGATTATACTATATGCCTTAATAAATCATTAGTAAAAATTATAAAATCTAAGGAATGATTATACTCCTTTCACTATAGTCGGTATCGACCAAGACTAGACTACTATAATCTTTACCAGATCTATAGTAATACTATCGGTACTTACAATAAAACCTAAGAACTTAGTTTTCTTAACTAAAAATTTAGATTTTTATAATACAATCTATAGTCCCGCTTCCTATAAGCGATAGAGTACTTCCTTAACTTATCATTCGTGATCCTTTAGATTCTTATTATAGATCAAGATATTATCCACAAAGACAACTATATATTCATCTAAGCATTCTCGGAGTATATCATTTATAAACCTTTAGAACGTTACAAGACTATTTATTAACCCGAATAGTATCACTTTATACTTAAAGGATCTATATCGTATACAGAACGTAATAAAATCTTTAGCTCCTAGTGTTAATCGGATTCAATAGAATCCTTACTAGATATCAAGCTTTATATAGATCTTTGCCTTACTTATTTGTTAGATCACTTTATCAATTAATAGCAGAGAGTAGCAGTCTTTCTTCGTGATTATATTTAACCTTCTAAAATCGATATAGAAGTATAGCCCTTCTCCTAGCTTCTTAGCTATTAGGATCAGTAAGGCATATAGAGAGGAACTTAGGATAATAAAACCCTTTTATAGGTTCTTAAGAATATATTTCTTCGCTACTTTCAACTCTTCCAGCAATAGTTTATAGAGAGGACAGTATCCAGGTTATACCTCAGCTTCAAGCACAATATCGTGATCGACTCTAGGTCTATAAGATAGCAGCTCATTTGATTTTTTCTTCGAGAAAACTTCTATAAGCTTATAATACTCTCTTAATAGTATCTTCTTAATCTCCTCAATTTCTTCATCCTAAATTCAGGAGCTCTTAACGTTAATAATATAGTCAATCTCGTAAAGTAAGATAGAGAAGGTTTCGATCTCCTTATCAACTTTCCCACGCTTATACAATCGGTTAAATCCCATACTACTAATAGCACTAATATCAATCATTAGTAATATCTTCTCTAGATATCAAATCTTTAAACTTATCATCTTACTTTTATTATTCAGGTTCCGGCTTATCTTTCTTTATTCCTCAATTTACTAGTATCCGTACTAATAATCATATATATACTTATAACCATTCTTTATCTTTGATTCTTTTTAACCGAATAAACGGTCCTATCGGTTAGCATCAGCTTGATAGTCGGGATTTAGCTTTAGTTTCTAGAGAATAGTAGTAGGTATTAGCACCGCCATCTTACTTAATATATCGTCAAAAAGCGTCTTCTCTTCCGGCTAGATCATTCGGTACTGATAGTAGTCTAGCAAGATATTATAATCTATAAACCATTTTCTTCTAAGAATCATATCATATTTTCCGAGATCTACAATCAGTATCGGAACTTATTACTATACCCTACCATCTATATATATCATAAGGAAAGTGATATATGTGATCGGCTTACTAAGCTTTCTATCAAATCCTCGAATAGGATACTCTTATCTAATACTTTCTACTTTCAATCCAAATCGTTTACCGAGGAGCATACTTAATCCTCGGTTTAAAAACATATATCTATCTACTCTAGTATCACTAAGCGCTAAAATAGAGAAAGAGTATCTATTATATATCAGTCTAGTATTAAAAACTAAACTATCTCTAGGACCGCCTATTAACTTATATAAATCTAGCAAGTATAATGATACCTTTCGTCTACTTAGATAGAAGACTTAACCTAGATATCGGCTTTTCCCTAATCATCATCTTTATCATTGTTAAGTTCAACAATATAAGGAGAAGGGTAAGCTATAATAATAGCAATAGTACTAGCTAACTTCTTCTTTAAATAGTTATAGGTTATATATCCTTACTTCTTACAGTTAAAATATCGACCTTCTTTTATTAGAGTATCTCACTTAGCATTTAAGAGTCTTCCGGGGTTAGAGCTTTCTTTATATTTCATATAGAGGATATATATCGATTTTATTACTCCTATACCACTACCAGTAATAGTAGTAGATTGTATACGGGAGGTGGTCTTTACTTCCTATTAAAGACTAATCTTGTAAGACATACTCTAATAGGTCTTAGAGAAAGATTCGAATATTACAGTATCCTAGTTAACTACCTATATTACCTAGCTTTACAATAGGTATAGTAGCTTCGAGTATAAATCATATTTATAGTTCTCTTTAATCATAGTAGCTTCTTTAGCAAGTTATATAAACTTAGTAAGGAAATCAGTAAAGCTATCCTTTAGCTTTATTATTAGTTTATAGTATATAGTATAAGCTTCAGCGTATCGATTTAGGTTTACAAAAACAGTCTTCAAATAGACAATTATATCTTCGGCGTCTATATAAGGGTTACTCGACTTAAAGCTCATTCTAGATACAATATATAGTTAAGCTTTGCCTTCGTAATAACTCTATATATAGAGCTTATAGTAAATAGGTAATAGATAGTAATTAGCATTCGCCTTGAGTTTCTATTATATAACGGTCTCCTAAGTTTCAAATCGGACTTACTTGCCATTACTAAGCATCAGAGTATCTAGTATCTTCGTAGTCTTCTAACCAGCCTCTACAATCGGTATACTAGTACAATTCATAAACTAGTATATAAGGCTATCACGAGCTCTAATTATATATTCGTAATAAGCAATCGCTTCGTTATGCTTAATCTTTAGACTTTCAATTATATCATTAATCTTAGCTCTTTCTGCAAACAGAACTACGAGCTTATCCTTTAGTTCCTGGTTCTTCTATTCCAACTTCTTATATTATCGAATAAGTTTATAGAATCGTTCCTTTAACAGGGTATTCTACAATCGATCGCGTATAAAGGAAGATCCCTCTCCAGCGTTATCATTATCTTTATTAGGTTCTCTAGTCTTAACTAGTCTTATCGGTTTAGTAATCGGGGTCTTCGGTTCGTGAACATCTATCATATATTTAGGGGTTTCTTTATCATCGGGCGCAGCAGCAACCAGCTACTTACCACAGTTTATCGGGTATCGTTTAGTTCTAACCATTATGATTGGTTAGACTAAGTTCGGTTCGGTTCGAGTTAAGTCTTGGCTTGTACGATGCTAAGGAACAGGAAGTAGGGTGAAGCGTGACTAGAACCAATCGTAGTGGATAGTCCGTATAGTCGTACTACTTCGTGAAATTGAGAATGGTACTTAGTATTATGTTACTAGCTAGTTCTTTAAGCAAAAGAGTGTATTTAACGGAAATACTAAGTATAGAGAGAGAGAGAAAGAAAAGAAAAGAAAACCACAAGATAGGATCCTTTGTAGGGTCCTGTCACTTCTAAACAATCAAACAATGCAAACTCCGCCAGTGCGGAAACATCTGGCAGAAAAATCCACCTTTCACCTCCCAGATCGTCACACCCGCTTCTAGGAGACTTATCACTCCTAGGAAGGTAACCTATATTCTTAGGGCCTTAATGGCATGCTCCTAGGGGACCTAATAGCGGTCCTAGAAGTTATTGACCTCTTAGGAATCCTTAAAGTCTTATGTATGCTTACCTAGCTTTAATGATCAAAATACTACGCGTTCCCCTAATACAATTGAATTAAGGGCCCTAGTAGGTATGCCCTATGCTATATAGGCAACTCTATAAGTTCCCTAAGGAACTGTAGATTATGATCTACCGTAAATCTGATCTAGCTACTATAGCAGGCTAAGAGAAAATTCACGTCACGATCTGCCACAATCTGCTAAGATATAAATTCTCCCTTAATAAGTCTTATATGCACTTTCTACTGTAGATCTCGTACCTTAGAAATCATAACGTCAGGCTATCTATATTGCTAATCTCTACGACGCTTTAGACGCCGCTATTATCTAAACTGAAGATATTAGCTTTGTTAATAAAGATACCCTGTTTCTTATATTACCTGGTAAGTTTATCTGTCGTTTTTCGAATTAGTAGTAGGTAGTTTAAAGCCTTAGTCGGTTAGTGGCTAATATATAGGTATTAGAAAGCGTCCGTAAGGTCAATATACTAGCTCTTCTACAGAGAGCGGCTAACCTTTCGTGCTTAAAGTTAAAGTAAAGATCTGGCTAGTCTTTCTTATCCGTATAACGAGCTGAATATTAGTATCGTATTGTATGGAGTATTTAAAGGCCTTTTTAAAAAGAGTCTCTTTTCTACGCTGTACTTTTTAATAAGCCCTTTTTGCGTGACTCGTTTTTAAGGCGTACTAAACAGTCGCGGTCGGCGAATCGGGACTTATTAATAGAGAATTTCCTATTAGTAGTCTTACTTGATTTGAGGTTATAATATAGGAAGCGGACTTAAATGAGCTGATGCCTTCGTTTTATAGGACTATCAATTATTTCTTAGGAATACCATTCTGAAAAGTCCAGTCAGCGTTTAACGGGTCCCCGGTCACATTTGACTTGGTCGTAATTTGTAAGAGTATATAGGGCCTTGCTTATAAACAGTAGTCTCTAAAGTAAGGGTGGTTATGCAGATGATTGGCTTTTACCTTCCCGCTTCTAGGCTCGTTGTAGTCGAGTCGAACGTATGTGCAGTAAAAAAATTCACTACCGCAGTGCCTTAGGACATTATGACCTGTTCTAGATTGTTATTCACAATCCTCTAGTTCAATCAACGTTACAGCAAGCTTTCTGGGAGAAAAGAAATGAACCTACATGGAGAAGTATGTACTAATTCCAGAAACACGTGTGGTTTTCAGGCTTAGCTTCGGCTTCTTCCCTAATAAACGATATTTTGCTTGTATAGTCGTTGATTTATGGACGAAGTGCGAGCTCCTAAAAAAAACCTGATTTGATGTAACAGCATTGGTAGTGAAATAGATCAGATATAAGCGTACGCGGTAGCTCTCTCGAATACTGTTCTGATTCGAACATATCAGCCGTATTCATGTATTGAATGAAACGGGCCATTGTAGAAGGATTTTAACCTCTTGTAGACGGGACCCCGCGACAGAAAGAGAGTTTAGTAGATAGGGAACAAGGGTCCGTAGTATTGTAATTTATATTGTACTGAAAATATGGTATTAGTTTGTCATATCGAACCTGCTTCTTACACAGCCACAGGATATCCGGCACAGCCACTCGTATTTGTATCGATAGATTTTCCCCTCTGGTATCACTAGAACGAGTATGTTTCAAAACAATACCTAATGGTCGTACCGATTGAATTGGGTCCGACTCGGGCATACCAAGCCACCCATCATCACCGGTTGTCACCCAGATGCTGTCCAAACGAATCTCTATGTTAATAAAACCAATTTCGTCACATCGTCCCCCCAAGCCTATTTTCATGCACAAAAGACCCATGATGCACGCGCCGAGGCGTGCGAGCCTAAGTCCATCGGTCACTTCGGGACCTATAAGAGTCGTCCGTGCGTTGGAGAATTTGTTTTATATTCCAAAACGCTGTTCCCTGTCTCAATCACGGAAAGAAAATTTCAACAAAATGTCTGTACACCGCTTCTACCTTTACCTTTTGCATTCAATTTGCCTCCCGTTAGCATGTTGCCATCAGCTTAGCCCTGTTGAAAACGAACTTCGCGACCTTGTGACCCAAAATTCCGTTATAAAACGCGCCGGTATGACTGCAGTTATCAAAGGTTTTCGGGACGGCACTATTGCTACTGTGAAGTGGCCAAATCTCATCGAGACTGCCTTCGAGCTCGATAGAGCATCAGACGAACTGTTATGGTACATACACATAGTCGAGCAGCTCGACATATATAACAGTAAGTGCAAATCCCTGCTTCGCATCTGAATGCTATGCTTATAGGCGTGAAAAGGCAACCCGGAAGTCCGACATATTGCGCAGAGCCAAGCTACTCAAAACGTTCGCATAGCGAAGGGCCACATCGATTCTGCAAGGGACCAGGTGCAATCTTGGTTACTGGAAAGAGAGTAGAGGTATGGTAATAGCACGCGGGCTCAGAAATCTGTAAGCTTCGGCGACGGTGCTATACTTATCAGGTTTAGCTCCTACCACCACAACCCCACCAGCCGCCAAAAGAGCCACTTCATAAACACTCCCCAAATTCTCTCTCACATCAAACAAAAGCGACATAAGGCTACCTTTATTGAGATGCGGGACTTGCTTTGAGGGAATAGCATAAATCGTACACTCTTGAACGTGATATGGTTTTCTAGTTATTTGGCTTGCGGTCCCCTGTTCTTGGCAGTAAAGCGAGCGCGGTAATCAATAATATCCCTTACCAAGTCTAGACCAAAACGACTCGGCACCTGGTAATTCCCAACTTCGGTCCGATTCTTTTACGTTTCTCTTGGTTTTAGCAAATTATTCCATGTTCCCAGGAACTTTCACATTCTCAGTAGCAAATAAGCTCAAGATACGGAAGCAAGTATAATCCTGTCGGAACCGTCTAAATAGCCCAAGAAAGTCTGGCCTGCGAGATAATCGATCTTAATTGTCATTTCGCATATGGTGTAAGTAGCCTCACCGTTTAACCACCGGCCCGTTTAATCACTCCGTTTAAATACCTCGTCATTTAGAAACACTTTTGTGCAAGAACTCTCAGATAAACTTCTCTGTTTATGAAAGAGTCGAGGCCTTTCTTCATCTTCATCACCGGTCAGCAAAACAGAGGAATTCGCGTGGCGCAGTGCTCGTTCTAGCTAGGCAACCACCCCGACTCAAGCACAATATTGGATGCTGGCCCCGACATCTCGACGCCCTAACTTTGCTTCGCAAGATCATCAAGGTCCATTTTGCAGATGTTGGAAGAATGATAAACGTAAACAAGAGGTAAGAGGGAAGACGCAGCTCTTCGGAAGGGAGACCCTCACCACTGCGGCTGGTTTAGACCCGTAGCCAAGCCCCATTGTCATGTGATGTTGACCGACGCTGGAATGCGTAATTGGATGATGGTGATCCACAACATGTTCTGACCAATGTTTGCGTTCGTTCCATTTCGCGCCGTCAGAATTCATCACCGATAAATAAGCAGTGCCAGTGAATGAACGAATTATGGTGTGGCTGTTTTTGGCTTCAGAATTCCATCAGGCAGCAAAGAAGCTGGCGGCTGTATACCGATTTTCAATGGTCATGAATCCCTGTCAGTTCTGGTGAATTTTCCTGGCGTGTTTCAGTCTTTGGCGGGTCTCTGGCTGGCTCTCAGCCTGTTGAACTGTCGTACCTAGTTGAACGGTGGGTTTCCAAGGCCAGGAGACAAAATAGCACCTAGGCTGTCAGCTACCTGGAGTAGCACATTTTCGTGTTCCAGGCCCGGGCATCGATATCGATCTCCACGTCAAAACTTTACTCATTTTCCGTTTACCTCCCGAAGTTCAGGGGACCCCACTAGTCACCTCTGGGATCTCTCACAATTCAGTCAAATACCCTAACTTTATTCGAGCCTTTACAGCCATTCTCGAAATCGCCTTGACCAACAAACATTGAGATACTCTTTCCCGGCCCCACCGCCAAGACCTTAGCGCAGACAATTTATTGAGCGAGCCGCATTAAACTGAGAGGCTCAGTAAAATGCGCCGTGTATATTACAGTAGTGTATGACATAAGATTACATTACGCGTATGAGAAGAAAGCCCATAGAAATTTATGGATTTCTATGGTAGATCCCTGTAAATCATGTGGGAAGGCCACCTTGTGCCAAGTAATTAATGACCTGCTGAGAGACCCTCTTTCTCTTTCTCCTCTTGTGCGATGTGTGCTAGTGATCATTTGCAAGGTGTCTCTTTGGCCCAGAGAACTTATAAATAGGTACCGTATTTTTCTCATACGATTATACTTTACAGGAAACTGCCATACACACGCTCCATGCCTTCTTTCCCTTTTTCATAGCAGCAACAAGGCTTTATCACCTGCTTAGCAACTCTTTTGCGCCATCACCCGCCCCCCTCCCCCTACCCCAAAGCAGAAAGGTCGAACAGCAGTTCGAGTCAATATGCAAGCGCCAAAGAAAAATCAAGTCTTACGCAATCAACCAAGTAACTATTAGGTAGCCCTTTTGCCACAGATCTGGAGCAAGTAACTAAACCCTGAAATTTGAATTAGACTGCAATAAATTGAAAACAGTTCAGTACATAGCTAACATTCGAGTACTTCATAAGTTTCCGAGCTCAATAGTTTTTCAAAGTTGATCAGGTTGGCATTTAGAGCCCAAATTAACCAAGCTGTATTCTCGCTGATGTCATGACGTAACTTGAGCCCTGGTATTATTTCTTCAGGTGGTCTCCAGGTTGTATGTGTCTTTAGCAGAAGATCCTCCAACCAGGAAAGACTGCGTTTCAGCAATAAAACGCATCGTTGTAGTTTATCATGTCGCAGCTCGTCAAATTTGACTAGTTGGAAAAACATGGCGGTTTTCTGGGAGAGACTGATGATATCTTCGCATAATTGACATTCCGCTTGCGACATAATAGGATCATCTTTCGCCAAATTTATCGGTGTCAGGTAAGGTCGTTCAATCTTGGGATACGGGAAAAACTCACTTCTCTCCGAGAAGGCTCGTATGTGGCGTCTGTACTTCTTTTCCAGCATGAAAGCGTCATCGACAGCCCGATTTGAGAGAGAGCATACGAGCTCTTCGAGGTTTCTGTCGCACATTTGGAATGTGATGCTTCCATCGTTCCTCGCTTGGTAAGACCACAGCATGTCCTGTTTTCTTTGTCCAGCACTTCACAGATCGTGAACGCGTCCCATAGGAGTAGAGATTGAGGCATTACGACAGTTAAGTGAATAGAATGTGCGAATGAGAAGGAGGCGAGATAGAGTGTCGTGTACAACGTTGATGAAACAAAAAACGAAGTTGAAGTTGAGCCACAACCAGGCATTTATAGTTCTTGCTCTTGGTAACGAACGGTAGTATTGGGGAGTTGACCGAGTTGAACTTCTGCTTTCCTAGTTCCCAGTATCAATGATGGCAGTTCCCAGCGTCAATGATGGCAGGTCCTAGGATGAGCAGTGCTCGCAGGAGCGTACCAAGAGACCCCGGGAGTCACCAAGCCATCCCTGGGAACGGAATCATATACTCCAGGAGCCACCGGCCCCCGCTTCGCAGCCGTGCATTTGCCCTGAGCCCTGTCAGGTCATCGAATGGCAAGCCCCACTGCATGTCAAGTGAGGTGAGGGATCATCTTCGTTTTGTATATAAAGTGGGACGCATGCTTTGCTAAATGCTTTTGATATCTCTTAAAGGCCTCCATCGCAATCGTCACAGCATAGCTGTTCTTTCCATCTTCATTTGCCGGCCATGAATATCAGTCCAGACAACGTCTTTCGGCTCTTGGGCCAAGTGATCGGTGATCCCTTACACCGTGAAGATTGTATCTGGGTGGGAGAGGATGGAAAGCGATGTCGAAACGTTGTACCGAAATCATCCCGAGTGGAGGGAGCATCATGCCTGCAGGCGCTTCAAGATCTCTCCTCGAACTATTCAGCGACGCAGAAGCTTGCCTTAGGGGGGAAGTTCTTGCTCTGCTCGAAGTGCAGACGGCACCGCTGCCGACCTAGGCAGTGGGCTGAAAGCTTGATACGTATGTTCGATATGCCAGCCGGCCAAACCGACCATGTTGCCGCTCTCAAATTGGAGAACCATGCAGGAGCGCCGCAGCGAGAGCAATGGCCTTCTTACCGCCCTTTTGGCATTGACACGAGCACCTGGCTGCAATTAAGTCTGTCTGCGCCATGATCATATCTTCAGGAGAGGAGTAACGATGCAGAGCTTTCCCTGGCCGCGACACCGAAGAAGGCTGGCCCAACAGCAAAAGTGTATTGACAAAATCTGTGAAAAACTACGGATCGTGGCGTGCCTCTATTGTATGAGCAAAAACCTCTTGAATCTCGACAACCCTCAGATGCCTCAGATATCTTAAAAACAAGTCATGAAAAGCTGCATTTACGAGATGAACTGGCTAACCACCTGACTGCCGGTTCTTTGTCACGACTCATGCGCACGCCAAATCAAAACCGTTCACGCCGCGAGAACATCATCTGATGCATTCCGTTCCCTTTCTGGCTGACATTTCATTCTTCCCCGTCTCTTTGACTCGCTTCTGTGTTGACGTCAGCATATCATGGATCCGGGAGAGGCTGTCCATGGAGACTTGCGGACCCTTCCTGTAATGCCTTCCTCAGGCTGCTCATGATATTCACCAAGGGATGCTTCTGGCGATGGGGCAGCTGACCGCCGGACGCGTTCCCACTCAAAAGGATCCCCGAGGGCACTCGGGTCAGATCGGGCCCGGCTTATACTTGGCCGATGTTCCTCCAGGACACGGTGCAGCTTCTGCGTGAGCTTTTGGATATGACGAAGGGACCTTTGGTTATTCATTCTGTACGGCCCTGCAGTAGAAGTGATATGGGAATATTGGAGATAGATCTGATTGGGAATGAAAGAAAGAATAATACCATGGTCATTGGAGCCTCGTAGAAGGAAGGACGCCTACTTATATTACTTCAATTGGATAAAAAGGAACATCTTATTTGCCTTAGTCTGGGTGAACGGCAACAGTGGTTGGAAACCGCAAGGAGTTGCACAGTCCAGCTGTTGAGCCCACAAGAATAATATACGCCCGTCAGCACCTTGGTTACCAGGGTTCAACTGTCCGTTCCCGCCGCACTCGCGTCAGTGGTGGCCGAGTTCTCGGGAATACTGGCGCCTTCACTCTCTGACTCCCGCTTTTCGACTTGTTTCAACACCACATCAAGTATTGCGTTCGCGGACTCCCGGTCTTGGCCATTCCCGTTGCCTCCGCGTTCCCCCAGCATATGGTCCACCAATCTCAGGGTGAGATCGTAAAAGATCTCCGCCAGCCTCGAAACTTGGTCTAGCTCGTCAGTGGCTTGCTTCAAAGCTGCCTGAGTCGCTCTGTGATCTTGTTCAAGTTTCACGTGAACTCGCTCCGTCCGCAGTGCTCGGGCGTCAAGTCTGGTGAGGGTGCGGAGAAGCTCCTGGCTCTTTGTTAGAGATCATGCTTCCGAGCTGAGGCCAACGTACCGAAACGTCCATCCCGAAATACGAAGGACCGGGGCTGGTCTGGTGCTGTTCGGCGCATGAAGATTCCATTTCTTGCGTGTAATGCCGGAGCTAGTGCTGGTAGACGAGATATTTGTCGGTATGTTTTGTCGGAGGTGTGTAGTCAGAGCTGTTAGTAGCAACGGCACTCTTCTTATATTGCTTCTCCGAGAGTTCGACCACCTAGCGGCCTGGAAATTCCGGTAAGGGATGCCCTTAGGAACTGTCGAGTCTCGAAGCGAAGCTAAGCCCAGATGCTGAAATTATAAACGTTGGCAATGCCGTGAACGCCGGGGTTACTTGGTCGACTTTAACCGATACCAACAGCCCGTTGTTCTCAGTAATAACCATAACCGATCTATCCGAGCGCCACGGTTAGCGAGCCCTTGATGCAAAGCAGAAGGGGAAATACTTGAATCCCAGAAGAGTAATGAGCATTTAGAATTACTGTTCTGAAATAGCACGACGTGATAGTATTTCTAGGTATGTTCTATTCTGATCTTCTCAGTTCTCAGCAATGCACTAGGTATTTAAGCTGACATACAACAGACAATGTATTGGACTTATGCAGCAATGTGTGGCTTCTCGGGTGTTTCTCCACAACTACCAGGTTTATTCGAGCCCCCAAACGTAGCAGATATCCGAACATCTATTTGCCGCCGAGAGCCTGGAATTTGATGATGGATGTGGCTACGATGGTGAGGCTCTTGATAAAGGACGTCATCCTGTCGGCTGGTTGCACCCACACATGGGATAAGATGGATCAGCGGCCGCCCGCTTCCACAGGACCAAGGAAGACAATCCTGCTGTTGTCCCGCTTGCCTTTACACGAGTGTCCCAAAGAAAGCTCAAGCGGTCATCCAAAATGCTGCGTCCTGGCTTGCAGATGATCGTGGATTCAATAAGCCGACTCTGGGATTTTTTATTTCGAGTGAACTCGGTGCCGACACTGCCAACATTAGCACGACGATCGAAGGAAAACGAATTCAATCACCGCCGACGTCTCGCGAATACAGTAGAATTCGAAAACAGATTACCCCTCGGACACACTGGCTTTCTTTCCCAGCGGCCCACCCAGATCGCGCTAAACTGAATTCGGCCAATCAAAGTCCCCACCGTCTTTCCTTGATGTATTTCTGGTAGATCACCAGAATTACCGTAATTACAGGTTCCGGCATTAGGCAGACTATACTTGCCGAAACGCCTCGTGGCCATACACCAGAATTCGAAAACAGATTACCCCTCAGACAAAACACGCTTTGTTCTCGGCCCGTACCTATTAACGACGCTAGGCCATATAAGGTTACTATGAAAACAACACCTGCCGAGAGGATGGTGGCATAGAACGTATTGGGCTGTAATGTCCAATGAGTCATTGTAAATTACTGTATTTTCCCATGGAAAGTTCTAGGGCGGGATCAAGAAGAGAGAAGGGGGAGGGGGAGAAGAGGGGGGAGGGGGTAGATCTGGCAATCTGGCTTGATCCACGCCCACTCCCTTTCTTCCTTGTCTCCGTAGTCTTCGTCTTCATCTACAGTACCTCTTATATGACGAAAGCTGTACCACTGCTGTAGAAGACTAACCCCGGTAGGCTAATATGGTTCTCGTTCATGCTTCCCACGGCTCTTGCTCGCTTTCGTCGCTTTCATTGGGCGTCTACCCACAGTTGGTACCGCCCACGTATGCTGACAGACCTCCAGGGACTTGATCGTGTGTAGATATGAACGGCAGCCCATACCACGATGATTACATGTCCCAGCCCCAAGAGCTCGAACTATGGGAACAAGACTCACAATATGCCCCTACCCCGGGAAACTTCCGCAGCCCTTATGCTACACAGTCCGACTGTAGTCCCTCGCCGTCTATCTCGCTCGAAGATGAACCCAACCCCGCAGGCCGACCTCAACCAAATACTATACCTCTGCTGCAGGAATCTGAGTGGGATGCGGATAAGATCTACGACGAGGATCCGCCAAGCTGTATCCACTACTTCATAGAATGGCGTGTCACCCTCAACAGCAAGGCCGTGGTAAAGGACACGGAAGTAGACCTGGTATTGGCCCCAAGTGCCTACTGGCGGTTGTTCCTGGAAAAGAAGCTACAAACCGTCCTTCGAGAGAAAATCACCCGCAACAAGAGGGTCAGGGTGGATGACACGGCGATTGTTGTGGCAGTTAATGATCGTTCCTAACGTGATTTGACTAAGCGCTTCAACAAGACCGAAATTGTTTGGGCTCCTATTGAGAAATAGTTGTGGGTGTGGTCGAGTTATTTCTGTCGTGGAAAGAGACTCACGCTGAGGGTCTGTTTTAACTATGTAGAGGATTGCACTTCTCCATCTACTGGACGGACAGGGGATAAGAGAGGTGAATCTTCCGTTATACGAAAGATGCTTGATGATCGAGATGCCTAGCTAGATGCTGAAGAAAATGTATGCGGCCAGCAATCAATTTGGCGCCGAGTCTATGATTTGATGAAATGTGATTCGGCTGCTTGCCACTTAGGGCCGTACTGTTGGCTGGATCTAATGGGGAAAAAGCACTATCGACTTCGAACGCAAACTCTTAGGCGTTTGGTTACCTACGCCGAGAAAGGTGGTGTTCTGGAGACGCACAAAGACGTTCCAGATGAAATCCGGGATGAGCTCTATATGGAGGAGCAGCAGAGGCAGGAGAAAGAAAAGCGCAAAGGTGGTGACATTCTTAGTCGTGGATCGCCGTACCTACCCATTAACATCAATGTTCACCCGTCCCATCCCACTGAATCGGCCACTAGCTCGGGTGATGCCACGGGGCTGAGAGCTGTGGGTCCATTGAAGATTCCCGGGTTTAAAGACGTAGCTGTCAAAGAATACGGTGAGTGGCTTGCATCGAATGTAACCGATGATACCCTCAAAGCTGGATTTCGACAAGCGTGTCACATAACGCTGTCAGATGGCTTTGAACTTGAATATATTTACAAGGATCAAAACCCAGAATTCTTCGTCGGCAAAGGGATCAAGCCCGGAATTGCCCGGAGTTTTGTGGAGAATATTCGTGACTGGGTTGAAAACGTGAAGAAAGAGATACCTGTTATTGAAATGGTATAGAAAAACGTGTTGGCGTTGGGTATTGGCGTTTTTGGTATGTGTTGGATGTATTTGCCGTTTTGGATGACGCGGCTCCTCTTCATAGTAGACGAGCGATCTATTTGTCATTATTCCTGAGCGTTGCCAAGCAAATCAAGTGCGTCCTCTGCAGTCAGACGACTAGACGGTAAAAATCGCATCAATCCTTGAATCACATGAAGTAGAGGTTTAAGTGTTGGGTTAGGCACCAACCCAGCAAACTTCCGTTCGAGCTTCGACGTTCCGTAATCTTTGAGCAAAATTAGCTACAGGTTTATTTGTGCATCAGTTTGTTTACCTTCTTCTAGTTCCAGATCATGGCTAGACCTCATCAACATTGATGTCCACTTAGACTCCCACTCGGCCGGCAACCTCTCCACAAAGCCAATCATTTGGAAAATGAGGACTTCATCCTCGCCAAGATACCAGAATGGCCATGTCGTGAATAAGAAAGAATAAATCTACAATTCATATCTCCGTGAGTATGTCTGCTTCAAGGAAAGATATGTTGACGTACCATGCAACCTGTGCGCCATAAGTCGACCCGATAATCAAAACTATCCGTGAAAATCGTCTCTGGTACCCTCAATGAACCTGGCTGGGCCAGCTTTTTAGGTTCCTGTCCTTGGAAGAAGCCCTCTCCAAAATCAAAGAGTCTGATATCTTCGTCGTCCTCGTCTATCCATTCATCCCATTCTGCTGCTTGACCAGCTGGGACGGCAATCCATTTCCTAAAGGCGTCCCGTCAACCTGGGTCAGCGGCTCAACTTCCGGGAATCCGAGAACATCAAAAAGCTGCTCCTCAGTCTGTCTCCACAAATGAGTGCAACTAAATGCGATGTTTCGGCCACTAATGTCTAATAAGATGTGAGTACAATGGAACCGACTCGCGCATAAATGTAGGGGGGAAGCGACCTCACCTCCATGGCACACGCCGGCACTATGAATGAATTTGACGGCTTTCAAAAGCTGCGTAGACGTTCGGAGTATGGTTTCCGAGCAGAGCTTGTCGTGGCCCTCATGGTAGTCTGCGAGGACCTTATCAACTGAAGGGCCAAGTAGTTCAAATACAAGACATTGGTGGACTCCGTTAGGGCCTTCGTGGGTGAAGGCATCAAGCAGTTGAACCACATAATTTGAAGAAAGCTCTCCTCGGGAATGCCTTTCCAGATAGTTCAAAATTTGCAGCTCTCACGATACCGATGAATCTGCAGTCATGATTTTCAACGAGACCCATTGATTGCGACTGGCGTGAGATTAGCTAGGAATGAGCAAAGTCAGTCAGGGATAAACTGACTCTCTGTCCTTCGCAAGCCATACTGTGGAAAAGCCACCCCATCCTAACTTGTGATGTATCTTGTAACGATCATCTTTAAAAGTATTTCCAAGGTTGACTGGATGATATCCACCAGGCTGGTATCTTGATAATGACTCCTGTGTGTAGAGAAGATTGCTTTGGCAGAATATAGATAGATCCATCTTAGAATAAAGGTCGACGGGAGCAGGGAGGCGCTTGGGGATGAGGCGAACGTCGCAATCAGAAAAGTCGTGATGCGTCGGAAATAATTTATTGCCTGCCAAGCGGTGATGACTAATCCGACCGGTAACCTAGTTATCCATGTCTTGGAACCCTTGGTTGGATATATATAGCACACCGCTTTGGGCACTCATAGCCGCTCGCGCAAAATAACTTCGACACTAGAATGTTGAGTCATTTTAGAACCGATTCCTGTGGTCCAACGATATTCACCCCGTGTTCCAAGAATAGGAAATTAATTGTCTAGTGTTTGACTCGAAACGCGAGCCCGACCGAATGTGGGTGTTGCGCGCTTTAATGACACAATTCTTGTTTGATTAAGCGCTCACCTAGGTGCTGTCGGCGTCATGCTGGCGGCTTCGTTGATCAACGCTAAACATATAATGTTGCTGGTGTATCACCAGAATTAAACACAGATACGTCCCTCAGATATCTGGCTATTTGCGACCGCATATACACACGAACGCCTTGTCCAGCTTTCCCTGGCTGTTTCTCACGATGTCCGTTCAAGTCATTTATGATCCTGACTGTGACCAAAACTTTCCCCGTCTTTATCATAACCAGTTCCAACAATGGATTAACGCGAATCACCAATTCGCGATTCATGATGGAACTGTCCTTGGTTTTGACCAGGCTCATGTTCTGCAAGTGATAGGCTGCCATAGTGAAAAGTTTTTCTTTACTAAATCAGTTTACAGTGCATCCCGAAACTGGTGCGACCACCTACACTCTTCGATTGACTTCCCTGCCCCCTACGCCAAGACACACTAGTCTATATTTGGGGTTCTTCCGGAGTACCCCTGTAAGTTGCGGTGTATTGCTTCGTCCGTGGATTACATTTTAATTTCAGGCATGTATTCGCTCGTAAATTCAATACATCTGGCACCTCCATACCCCTCCAAAACAGCCTTCCTCGGGAGGCACACTTGACAATCAATCACGAGTGGTCTAACCAAAGATGGCTCCAAACCTAGCTCCTTCCAAGCGTGAGCTTATCTATGATATGATCCACAGTGGCGAAATATCTGTAAGTGAGATGGCACAGGCTGCTGGTTGTCACAGGAGTACTACCTTGAGGATCTCCTCCAATATACGGATGTTTGGCACCGTCAAAGCACCGCCTAATAAAGGCGGACGACCCATAGCATCACTCCAGTCATGCTAGAGGCTTTGCGCGATCACCTGCTCGAAAAACCTACCTTGTACCTGGACGAGATGGCGATTTTTCTGTGGGACGAATTCGCTCTTCAAGCAACGAAATCGAGCATCAGCCGTGCTCTTGCGTCCAAAGGCTGGTCAAAAAAAGACTGCCCGTGTCAAGGCCCAAGAGCGCAACCTGGAGCTTCATGACGAATACTTCCACTATATCTCAGACTTCCAGTCTTACCACCTTGTCTTTGTGGATGAGTCCGGATGTGACAAAAGGATAGGTTTCAGGCGAACTGCTTGGTCCCCACTCGGTACGGCGCCAGTTCAAGTGTCTAAATTCCATCGTGATCAGCGATATCAGATACTGCCTGCCTATGCCCAAGACGGTATTATTTTGTCTCGAGTTTTCCAAGGCTCAACCGATGCATCCGTCTGAGGATTTTATTGAGCAGCTTCTGCAGCATTGTGGGAAGTGGCCAGAGCCGAAGTCTGTGTTAGTTATGGACCATGCATCCTTTCATCACTCTTACCGAATAGAACAGATGTGTTCTGAAGCCGGGGTAAAGCTGGTGTACTTGCCTCCATATTCTCCAGCCTTGAATCCTATTGAGGAGTTCTTTGCTGAGTTGAAAGCCTTCATTCGGCGAAATTGGCAGTTCTACGAAGAAAATCCGGGCCAAGGATTTGATACCTTCCTCGAATGGTGTGTTGATATCGTCGGTGCAAGGGGGAAAAGCGCAGATGGCCACTTCCGGCACGCAGGCCTGACTATAGAGGAGATGTAGTGCGGCTACAGTACAGTGGTTGGTTGGTTGGTTGATATCGTTTACCCAGACCCCTCGCAATGAAAAGTTTACCCAACTAGACCCAAAATACGAATCCGTACCCAGTCTAGAGTGGGTTGTGGTTTATATTTCCAACTTGGAAAGCGATATGCAGGCTACCACAACTATATCCGCTTACGTACATGTAGAGTGTTCCACTTCCTGAAAACGAACTTGGAGCCTCGTCAAGGCCTGCCGTAGCCTGTTTGCCGTTCCCACTGTTAGACTGACCCCCACGAACTCCGTCCAGACTCAAGCGTCCCAACTCAAACACCATAGAACACACTGGCCCATCGTATTATAGCCTAAAATCAATTCTTGACAGCTTTAAGCCATCGTTAATATCATACGCATACGCCGTACTGTAAGAAGAGACTAATCATATGCAACGTGGCCGAAGTAGCGACAGCGTCGTTCCAGCGAGAATTCAAAATAGTTGTATAATTACTTCAACGGTGAGAATGAAGCTGAGAATGGAACGGATCGAGTTGAGGCTTCCTTGGAGGAATCTTCTCTAACATGAGGCAGATTATCGATAACGACAGGATTGCAGCATTCTGCGATGAATATGACACGAGCTGTCGCGTTCCGTCTTCAAAGCGACGATCCAGTCAGGCATAAACGAGAGTTTGTGGAACTTCAGCGGTTGTCACTCGTGCAATAATGGTGCTCTGTGCCTAGATCTTCGACCAGCGCAGAAGCAGCGCAGCAGCAATGACCGGCAACACACTCACCAACTCTCCCAGTCCCGCAAACTCTGGGGGAATTCTGGCATTGACAAAAGCACCCGCAGCGAGAAGGACTGCAAAGGTGTTGTATACGAAGCTCCATATAAAGTTGAACTTAATGCGGTTGACAGATTTCCGACTGACGTCCATCATGGTGGGTATACCAGCCAGAGAAGGCCGCATGAGAACCACATCTGCGGCGGATTGCGCGACATCCGTGCCTTCGTTCATGTGGACGCCAATCGTAGCCTGTGCGAGAGCAACAGCATCGTTCGTGCCGTCACCGCAGAAAACAACAACCGGTTTCTTACGATCTATGCCAGTACTGAGGAGCATCTGGATATAGTCCTTCTTGTCGGCGGGCGAGCTTCGAGAACGCACTTTACCGCCAGGAATGCTAAGCTTGGACGCCAAAGACTGAACGGCTCCGTCATCGTCGCCAGAAACGACATGTACCGAGACGCCACGCCTGTGTAAGGTCTCAATAGTTCCCGCAGCGTCCGGTCGAAGCTCATCTTCAAGACCATAGACCGCCTGTAAAGCATTGTCGATAGTAAAGCAGAAGACAGTGTACCCTTGAGCAAGCATCGGCTGAACAACTTCATTTTCCGATAAATTCAGCCAGCGAGAATTGCCTGCTCGAAGTTTCCGGCCACCAAAGGTGGTTTCAACACCTTTGCCAGTAAGGCTCTTGGGCTCAGGAACAGTCGAAGCCGTAACTCCGGCATCCTTGAGGTGAGCAGCCACAGAAACCGAGACTGGATGTCGACTGTTCTCGATGAGGCCTAGAAGAAGCGGGAGCTTGTCCACGTTGGCGCACTCCGTCGTGACGACAGAAAGCTTTCCCCGAGTTAAGGTCCCAGTCTTGTCAAACACGACGTGCGACGTCTTATGAGCCACTTCAATAGCATCTGCTGACTTGAAGATGATACCTCTTTCCGCCGCGACTCCGCTGGCAATCACAATGACCATAGGAACAGCCAGTCCAATGGCGCAGGGGCAAGAAACAATGAGGACAGTAATGGCATAGGTGATGGCCTGAATTGTAGCTTCGGATCCATCATATCCACGAATAGTCATGCCTACTGCAACCCAGATGACGAACGTGATGATTGTCAATGCCAGCACAACCGGGACGAAGTAGGATGCTACCCGGTCTGCGAGATCCTGCAGCTTAGGTTTCGACAGTTTGGCCTCATCGACCATCGCAGCAATGGCATTGATAGTGTTATCGCTAGGCAAGCGGTTCAGTCGAACAGTCATAACTCCAGATCCATTGATAGACCCAGCAACCACCACAGACTTGGGATATTTCTCTACTGGTCTAGATTCACCAGTGAGCATAGACTCGTCAACCTCAGACGACCCATTGATGACAGTGCCGTCCGTGGGGATTCTGGTGTCAGGGAGAACTTTGAAGGTGTCGCCGTATTGAAGAAGTCGGGCGTCAATCTCACGTTCCGTTCCGCTCTTTTGGTCGACAAGGATAGCTGTCGATGCCTGAAGTGACCGGATAGAAATAGATTCAACAGCTCTCTGACGAGCGAGAGCGGCAACCCATCGACCAACCATGATCAAGGTGACCAAGAGAGTGCTCGTTTCAAAGAATTGACCAGTCGAAAGGGGCCGCTCTGCAATGAGGTACGCAAAGGAGACCACCGAGAATATGTAGGCAGCACTAGTGCTCAAGACGATCAAGAGGTCCATCTCGATAACCCTCGAAAAAATGAGAGCCTTCAGGGCCTTAGGATAGAAAGGCCCTGCTATGACAACTTGAACAATCGTGGCCAATGTGAGTAAAGCCGATGAATATGCCACCTCCCTGTCAGGAAGCGAAGCCCATGCCATGACTAGGACCGGAATCGTCAAGACAGCGGAGAGAAGCGTCATGTATCCGACATGACGAACATGCTTGCTGCCAGCCTCCAGCGAAGGGTCGCCACGTGGAGAAGCAAGTTCAATTGGCGGACCCCAAATCTTCTCGGTGAGGTCTCGAGCTCCCACGATATTCGGATCAAACGCAACTCGCACAGTCTGCTTGTCTACGGGTGCCATGTCGAGAACTCCGTCCGGCCACGTCTGACTAATGAAACTGGAGGGCTCATCAGGGACAATAATATCTAGGCTAGATCCCTGGTTCTGGACTCTTTCGCACTTAAATTCAGTGGTTCGCTCCAGATGTTTCATGACTTCCTCAACTGAGCTAAGGCGCAGATCAATGTTGAACTCGGCTCGTGAGAGAACCAGACTGGTTTTCAGGTCTTTGACGGCGGGGACAGTAACCAAGGTTCGGCTAAGCTTTGTCTCGCAACCAGTACAAGTCATGCCAGAAATGCTAAGGACAACATGTTCCTTGCCGGTACTCTGATTCTCTATGTCGGTGATAGCCTGAATCGAGGCTTCCTCAATCTCTAAACCAGGGTCGGGCACAGCAGAAGAGCAGCAAGCATCGGTGCAAGAGCCTTGAGGGTTGGCCAGCTGCTTTTCTGTGCGGCGAGAATCTGCGCAACTAACGATGTCCTGCTTCGGTGGCTTACAGCAAGAGCCAGAGGAGGCGGATTTAGGTAGCTCTTTGCTAATCGTGTTCTTAGCTGTTCCACAAAAAGACCCTGCACACCCACTAGTTGGAGGTTCGACAACGGGTCCGACCTTCGAACAGCATAGGTCCGCATAAATGCTCTTGGTGTTATTATCTTTGACACGCTGGTCTCTGGGACAGCAAGATCCGGGGCAGCTGACATTGGGAGGGAATTCTTCGACACGGGGAGTCTCCGGGCAGCAAGAATCAAGGCGTCCAGTTTGGGCAACAGACTGCTTCGCGGGCTTTTCGAGGGAGTAGCAAGACTTGGCACAGTTATCCTTAACTAATGGAGCCGTGGCGGGCGTGTCCTCAGAGCCGCACGGCTCCGGGCACTTGCTTTTGACAGGAGGCTCTTTGGCGGGCTTGTCCTTCGAACAAAAAGCGACAACACAGGCATGGGCGGACGCCTTCTCGACAGACCTGATGCTTTCACGAGAGCCCCTTCGCGGGCGAGAACGGCTCTGCGCGGCCTGGTCCTTGGTGACTGAGCCGTTGCTGCAGGAATCCAGTGAAATGCGAAGGGAGCGAGCAGATGACTTCTTAGAGCACTGCTTCCCGTCCAGTGACTGTCGGTCGCGAATTTCACAGCAGGTTTCCTGGCCAAGAGCAATGAGAGCGCGGCAGATACATCCCAGGGCCTGTAGAGTAGCGCCGTAGCGGTCGAGGGCAGAGAGACTATGGTGGTTGCATGCCTTGTGGTCGTTAGCTCCACCGCAAGCTGAAGGGAGTTAGCAATCTTTGAATGCCATTCACAAAGGGCGGACACTCACTGTTTGGCTGACTGTTTGGGCCGGAGGCAGCCATAGCACTCATCTCGCATTCCCGCATAGCCAAGCGGTCAAGGCAAGACGTGTCGCAGCATGGGCTGACTTTGCCACGGCAGCAGTCAGGCGCGTCGGTATGATTCTCGGGTTTGTTGTCCGCACATTTTTCAGGAGAGCAGCAATCATCCGGCTTTTCCGGGGTGGGCGTTTTCTGACCCGGGGCCGGGGTGTGCTCAGCGTCGTCGCTATCGCAGCAAGAATCCTGGCAACTGCTCGTCTTCTCACTTGGAGCCGCGAGTGCCGTAACATCAGACTCAGGGGCCGGAGCCGGTAGGCCGCAATAGTCGCCTCCCATCGTTGAAGTCAGCGTTCGCTTTCAGTCCAATTTGTGTGAATTTGAGGTGTTGTTCGAGTTGAGTTTTCGGAAATCGTATCAGCCTGTCGGTTTCCTATTGGACACGCCAGCACGTGAATGGTTCGACTGCCCCTGGCCAATCACATCCACGGCGGCTACCTGTGTTGGAGATTGACGATACCAGCCTCCTTCAACTGTTTGTCTTTGGGCTATGGGCCTAATCGGCCGCCTGTAAACCTTTTCATGCACATTGACAAATCGAGTTTTTCGGATGCTGCTAGAAATGGTATCGATAGTGATGCTGGCGTGCGCTCTATACTTGGACGAGATCGTGGGAGTGGGGTTTATCTTTTCAAGGAGCAGTGTATGTGACCGCGGCAGTCCAACCACAAATACGCTGACTAATAAGGGGTCTAAGTTCGGGCCGGCAGAAACTCCGCATGCGGATCATCAAAACTGGAGCTGCATACTTAGTGGGCCTGTCAGCACAACCGAACAAGTGTAACACATGAATGTGTCTAGTTAACCCCCCTAGCGTATCAACGGGTAACCGATGGCATGGATTTACATTCCGAAATGCAGATAAATGCGGTACAGTATGCCGGTGTCGGCTGTGCTCTAATCTCGGTAACATATCTAGACTAAATTATTATTATCGTTGCAAGTCGCTTGTCTGCGTTGTTTCACCCAAAGGCCGATGTCACGAACGAACCGCCGGGCCGCACCTACTTTGACGCCGTGCTTGACAAAGAAACCTGGGTCTTGATCCTCATAAATCTGCATGAGGTCGAGGCAATTTTCGAGGGTCACGTCGCGTGCTTTGAAAGTCTCGTTGCTCACGCGTGATTGCTGCCATTCGGTATATTCCTCCACTGCGACATCAAGCAGCCCGTGAACCATGATTGATTCAGTACAACCGGGCCTAGCTGATATGGCGTCATTAACAGGAGTAGGTATCGATTTTTGAGATGATCCTGCTGGGAGGACATTGATATTGATCGGAGGACACATTGAACCCGTTGTAGAGTTATCCGCGACTTTCTTTTTTTTTGTCCAGTCGCTGGTTCTCCTCGGCATAGAGCTGCTCGCGAACACTGTCAGGAACGTCATCGTGGGTCTCGAGAACTCCACCTTGCTCCACGTATTCGACGAGGGCCTTCAGATGGTGTGTCTTCAATCTATAGTGCCTTTTTCCCTCCGGATCTTTCCAGCAATATTGTCCTTCGTGGCGACATGGAGGCCCGGGACATCGCATGACACGATACACATCACGCCAGACGGAATGTTGGCCGGTGACCTGCTCGGCGTTAATCCGAGCGTCTCGGTCAGCGAGCATCCGTGTGGTCACTGATGACTTTCCTCTTTTGTCGGTATTAGAGGGATGAGGCCCACTGTCCTCTATGTAGTTGATCGATATCTGAAGCCGGATCTTCTTGCTACGACGGAATAGATGGGCCCCACGCTAGTAGCTGTTTCTCCACCACTGTCCAATCAACACTAGTGCCTTCAAAGTGTTTGTCAATGTCCCGTTGGGAGTTTACTGATAACACCATGTCAGTATCATCTAGTCTCACCCGTCGGCCACAGGCTGTCTTCCGTCGTAGAATATTACTAGCGTCCTCTTTTATCTGATCCCAGTAGGATCTAGGCGGTTGAGTCAGGTCTTGTTTTGTATCCTTGACTACGACTCGATTGTTCAATTTAACCCTCCACTCGATCTGGTAGTGGATACGGTCCGGAGATTGTTCATCCCAAGCACTTTCATCCGTGCGTTCAACCACAGGATCAAAACTCAGCTGGTCGGACGGATGTTGATGCAGAGAAGGTGAAAATTCACCAACTATGTCCTCGGGATCGGGTGAAGGGCAGATTACTCATGGCGTCCATTCGCGGTCTGGGTAACCGGGGGTGGGGGCATACGAGGGAGTCCGTTCCCAGCGATCAGGCAGTTCAGGTCCGTAAGTATCACCATCGTTGAAAGGAGTGTAAGTCATCCCCCCGAGGCAGAAGATGCCACTGAGGAGTCTATTAACATGGTGTGTGTTAGCTTCCACCAAGGGTGTTACAGAGCGTCAAGTAGAGAAAGCTGTGGCTGACAGGCTGAGTATTATGATAAGCAGGTTCATGAGTAGTCTGCAGGTAAGCAAGTAATGCAAGTCACTATTTGCAATGTCTGGTGCCGAGTAAGTCCTCCAGACTGTCGCTTGGACATGGGAGTGGCAGAGGGAAATGACAGCTCGCCAGATTCTGGAGGCAGCGTCCAGCTCTGGTGTTTGACTTGTTTGCATTGACATGGAAAATTCTAGATCAGCTGCATCGCCAATACAGTTACGAGACAAAGCATTGTATTTCAATAAGCGTAAGACCTGGTATTAAGACCCATAACAGGAATATTGATATTCCGGGATTATGTATATAGACTAGGGTCTCATGGCGGTGGGTTAGAGAATCTCTCGAAGAGTGTCTCTCACAACTGGCTCCTAAGCTGCGCTAGTACACATTGGGAGTTTTTCGGCCCCCCTTGTTAGGGAGGTTGTATCGTTCATTACAAAAATTACGAAACTCTATGGAGGGGCATATGCGTTTGTGCGCGATTACGCCCAACACCTCTATTCTATTGTTACAGTAGTTTTCGAAATCAGTTATAACCACCTCACTCTTGCAATTTCGTTCCCGGAAAATAAATCCGAAATACGCTAACCTATTCTAATTCACCGCTCTGTAATTCTGCCAGAACTATAATAGTAATGGCCGTACACTAACAGGTGAGTCATCGTAATGGTACCGTAATGTTCAATGGGGCCACCTGGAATCTTTGGGGAGTTCTGGCGATCTGGCATGATCGTCTGGCCCACCAAGTCTCGCATTTACGCCAGTGAGAATAATTATACACATAGCTCTCACATTGACATTTATATCCCAAGGAAGCTACAGAATGCAGGTCTCACATTCATACATCGGTTGACAAAAAGCGTTGAAGAATACAAAGACAGATTGTGCTAATCACCGCCGGTAAACAGTAAACTCCAGGCACAGGAACACGAGGTAGGCAACCAAGAGCACTACGCCTGCATTCCTCCCAAGTCCCAAAAAGATAACAGCACAAAATACCAGAGAGGACACCCACACTACCACCAGCTCAAAAAGCACAAAATTATCCGCCTCTTGTACCTGGTATCCCGCCGCCGCAACGACCCCAACACAGAGCGTCAGCAGGAAAATGTTGCTTCCTGCCGTCGTCGCAGCCATAATGCCGCCGTGGCCGCGGGAACCACTGAGGATTGCAACCAGTTTCTCTGGGAGAGTAGTGGCAAAGGAGACAACGGTCAGACCGAAGACGGTTCCCGAGAGATGCAGGGAGTCGGCGATGGTGGCGGCGCTGTGGGACAGGATGTATCCTGACAGAGAAAGCGAGATAAATCCGAGAATGAGTTGGAATATATGGTAAGGAAGACTTCTGCTTCGTCTGGTCCTTTTGTCTGCCGATGACGGCGTATGCTCATTCTCGATGAGGGGGGAGGTCTCGGAGACAGGGGCATGATTGACGGATTCGCCGTCATCGCTGTCACTGGATTCCCCGTCGCTATCACTGTTCGATAGCTCTAGGGGTGAGGCTACACCCTCGTAGATAGCGTAGATGATAGAGACGATGTAGAGCGCGAATATAGCAATCAAGACCCCACCGACGATCTGGTTCAATTGGTTGAAGAATGCTAGCACCACGAAGAGCGTCGTAACCACGAACAGCAGGGCCGAGTATATCTTTGCGCTGCGGTCAAACTCCAGACCCTGGGGGTAGAAGAGTAGCCCCAAAGAAAAGGCGCCGAGAATGTTGGAGATAGTCGAGCCCATGACGTTCCCAAGGGCCAGCGGACTGCGATGTTGCAGGATGGCGGCAATCACGACCGCGAGCTAATGAAGGGATTAGCCAGGATAGATATTGGATGGGATTGCACTGAATTGCAGACCTCTTCCCATTCAGCGCCAGCTGTCAAGAGGGCAATGACAGTTTGCGAGATGCCTAGGCGCCGCCCGACAATGACGGTGTGGTCGATGAACTTGTCTGCGCCATAGTCAAGAACAAACACGCCTGCAATCAAAGTGGCAACATTGAAACACAAAGCATCCCAATCCATTGTTGTCTCTGAGCCTATTTCATGTATGTCGGGGACATGGAAAAATAGAAAGGACTGGTATAAGATGAAAAATATAATGGTTTCTTGAAAATCAAGCTTTAGCCTGTCCTCGACCGCCTTCCATAATAACTGGTTATTAATTCTCCTGGAACGTGCCCAGTCGCCGTTAGTCATCCCATCCCGGGAGAAGAAAAACTTTTTAGTTGCGGCATGTACTCCTCCGAACGCCTGGCCTGTGTATTAGGATAAATGCTAAGGAGAGCAATATCAATTCTTCATTGCTCACCGCACTCTTCCAGTCTTCAAGTTGTTTTAGTCCTTGGGTGGCGACGACCAGAAAAATTCGCACAAGGTACCCACAGGCAGAGACGTCGCTCTAAATTCTGCCATTCCAGTTTCGCAAAATACATCCCTGACGGTCCCATATTCGTACTGTAAAATACACAGTCTATTATAGAAAGCGGTCTGAAATGGGGCCAGGACGACCTGATCCAATTAGAGCTCGCACATATAGGATATATTTTCCGGGAATGAAGTCGCAAGAGTGTGGAGGTCTAACTGATTTCGAAAACTACTGTAAGTAGTCTCAATTTTGCTGCGCATTAGCAGTTTTTTATACTTGCACCAGGTCACGGTTTCGCTAACCATGCTCAAAGGCGAGAGTAGAACACTGCTACGTTGGAAAACCCCATCCTTTAGGATCAAAAACTGAATGCAGATAATTCTGTGAAGACTATGTTTAACCACCAGCTTTTCCCCAGATTTTGCAAGCTCCGTTTTACAACACCTAGATTGTTGAAAATAAAGTGCGGTTTCACCGCCCGCCGTTCTCTTCCGTTGACCTTCGCGTTGAAGCCACAGCTAAACGGTTGTTTGTGTCACTTTGGTCTAAACGAGCAATGCAACCGAGGGCAGGGAAAAAGATTGTGGTCAACTATTGAGCATCAACCGGCGCAGAAGACCTTTGTTTTCAACCGCTACGCGCTGGGTCTCAAATTGGGGTGCAAGCAACTCATCATTATGATGGTTGAATAGACAAGGCCTCTGGCACCTCCGGCGCCCCCAGCAGCTAGTCAAAGGCTGCCAGCTTGCGATGCATAGCGCTGTTCTACATACGGTAACGCCGATCTACGCGCTATGAACGGGGAAAAAAGGCAAAAACGCGCAAGATCGACTAAGCAGATCGTACACCAAGGCGGCTTAACAGGCGATGAGGCCTCGCAGGTCCTACAGCCTCCGATCCAGCCTATAGAGCGCATTTAAATGCCTACGCCCACGGCCGTTCAACAGCCTATTTTACTACCTCTGCCATCTACACGCGCTCCGCCTACGTGTAGTGGCTGGGGGGTTAGGGGGCATAAGATCAATTCGTGTAAAAATCGTTAGTTTTTGAATATATTATGGCGTTTTGGAGGTGAAAATATATTTTGAAGTTGTAGTGGGTGGTGGTGTGCGCGGACTGCTTGGGAATTACGTTACATGAACATAGCTACAATCACAGAGAAAATCAAAACGATACTCGCGTCATTCCAAGTTTGCAAAGATTTTGCTTCACTTGAACTGGAACTGCCCGTAGACGTTCTGGTTGGGCTGGAACTGGTTGGACTGGAACTGGTTGGACTGGAACTGCTTGAAGATGTGCCACTCGCACTAGAACTGCTTGTAGAGGCAGTGCTTGTCGAGGTGGATGCATTGCTCAATGTTCCCAAAGTACCGCCTTGAACAGCGGCCGGTTCAGAGCTGCCGCTTACTTTTGCTGCTGCCGCTTTGAATAAAGCAAGAGTATCTTGGCCACTGGTACTGAAGAAGAGACATATGGTTAGTATGGTTGAACTCGTGACTTTTGACGACATTGGTATACTTACGGCGGATTAATCACCGCAACCATGCCAGCCTGACAGTGTCCAACCTGAGCGCAGTATAACCAGATAGGATTAGTATCATTAACAGTAAGAGTGAAGACCGTATTCTACATTTGGAAGAATTAGAAGGGTCAGCATATCTTCCACTCCAAAATGAAGTCTGCAAGTCTTACTGATTCACCGCTTGTAGCTGGCACAAACCCACTGAAAATACTTGTATCGTTCAAAGGGTGACATGGATTCGCAAAGGACGATTGAGTTACCGAGTGCGGGCCCCCCGGATAGAAGTGGAATTCGACTTTATCACCTGGGGACACAGTGAGCGTATCCGGGGAAAAGGTGAGACCATGTTCGCCCACAGAAACGGACTGGACTGCCGCTGTGCCTGACGGAGAAGTTGATGATGGTGCTGTAGTCGTAGAACTGCTTTGACCTCCACCATACTGGGCATTAATTACCGGAAGCCAAAACAGGGTGAGGATGAACTGGAGCATTCTCGCCATTTTTGCAAATGAGCTGGATGAGCAACTACTGGTGCATGTAGACTGTATGAAAGTGACGATATCCAAACCCCATTCATTTGAAGCTGCCAGATGATTGTCAGATTATATAGACATGGTAGAAGCTGACCCAAGGACAAAGTTCATCTCCTATTGTCAAGAAAATAACGAATGCAGCGAAAGTTTGGGAAAGGTTTAGCATAACCATAGTACATTATACAGCACATGATACGCCCTTCGGTCATTGAAACTTGAGTGTCCATTGGCACTCGAGAATGCAGAGGTAAATATGGTTGGTGGTACTCATCTCCGCCGCAGTTAAGAGGTCACATGACGTAATGGAGAAAAATCTAGACCATTGTAGTCGGCAATGTGACATCATTTGCATTACATCAACCACGGAAAGACGCGTTTGCGCCACGACTAAAGTCAATTGCATCATCACCGGATACAGTATTGATGGAAAATGAAAGTGTGATAAGACCCCAACTGTACCTACTTTAACAGGCCATTAGGCGGCCTTTAGCAGTACATGTTGAGATTATTTCACAGGGAATACTTTATTAGTATCAAATACATTTGCAACTGGCAAAATGCTGGATACTCCCAGTCCCTTCATTGTGTTTTGTGTGATGACTTGACCAAGCTTTAAAGATATTCTCCCTCGAAAAGTTTGCTGATACCCGTCTCACCCAACCCCACGGTAGTGACCACAGTGCATATAGACCGGATATTCTCTAGAAGTGGGTCTGCTCACCCCTTTGCTCACTGAGCCTGAGCAAAGGTTGAAATAATACTTCTCGTGGACCTTGGGGGTTGCGAGGTATACGGAACTGCACGTGACTTGGAGCTAGTGCCTAGCTCCTGGGAACTGGTTGACTCACGGTGGCCCATCGTTGAGTAGTTGGCTGGTGCAGGGGTCGTAACAGAAGACCAGCCGGACTGAGACGGCTGCAGAACTGGCAGCGGACAAACAAATCCTCCAGGTACCTAAATCATGGCTAGCTTTAACCCTCCATTTCACAGTAAAACAGATCTCAGTGGATAATTTCCTTGAGGAGCAACATTCCAGAGTGGGCGTGGGTGACGTGGTCGCATTAGGTGGCCGGATCGCTTGGGAATTACATTATTCCGACATACTTATATGAAGGCAAAGATCCTTCTGGCCCTTCGCGTAGAGACTCTTCCCCATGCATCATTATGGCTAGCACTAGACGGTTAACGAAGCCATTGAGCCGATTGTTGTCTACTGCTTTGATCTTCAACTATATATTCCCGTGTTTTATATTAGTATACATGGCCGTCCTTGGTCTTCTCCTCTCCTTGTTGCATATGGCTCGCAATCCGAAACACATAGTGTGTTTACGACAATGGCGGACGTCATTCTTAGAGGCGGCCCAACCCAGCCTATTTGCCTTGAGCGACATGCTGCTAAGTGGCGCCAAACGGGAGCTTTTGAACTATGCACATGGAGTCGTTCTGGAAGTTGGCGCGGGGAGAGGGCATACGTTAAAGTATTACGATCCTGCAAAGGTTTCCAAAGTTTGGGCAGTTGAGCCGAATGAACGAAGCATACGTGCTTTGAACCGCGAAATCCTACAGCTTGGCTTAGGCGGTACTTATCAAACCTTACGATGCGGTATCGAGGATGCTGAGACTCTACATAATGTCGGAATTATCGACGGCAGCGTCGACACGGTGGTCTGCATCTTGTCGCTTTGCACAATTCCGAAACCTCGTGACATCATTTCCGACTTGTACTCCCTGATAAAACCTACTGGTGGACAACTCCTCTTTCTCGAACATGTCGCTTCTGAGCACCCCCTGACGAGGATCGTCCAGAACTGGTATACGTCATTGATCTGGCCGTATGTAACAGGCGGGTGTGAGTTAAATCGAGATACTGCAAAGTGGTGTATTGAAGTTACGAGAAACGGGGGCGAAACGCGATGGACGAGCGTGGAGGTTCATACCATTGCAGGAGGCTGGTGGAATGTCTTTCCTCATATAAGTGGGAGGTTGACAAAAGCTTGAAGCGCTTAAAGTGTTTTCAACTGCAGCTCTCTAATCGTATTGACGATCTTCCGACAGCCTAAATCCAATCACTGGTATCCTGCTCCTCAGAAGTAGACTACTGCAGACAACGCTCACGCTGCTTAACGCCATCGCTAAACTGGCCCAGACTGGGTCGAGTCTGATATGACCTCCACTGGCTTTCACAGGATATAAAACTCCAGCAGCCACAGGTAAGGCGATGAGATTATAAACCAACGCCCATGCGAAGTTGAACTTGATCCGATTAAAGACAATGCGACTGAGATCAATCAGTGTCAGCAATGAATCTAACCGAGACGAAACAAGAATGAAATCAGCGGAGGAGATGGCAATGTCGGAACCAGAACCAATCGCAACTCCCACATCTGCCATTGTTAAGGCTGGGGAGTCATTTATCCCATCGCCTACCATGGCGATCGTCGCCCTCCTGTCAGTGTATTCAATTGTCCTTCCAAAAGCATTCCGAGAGCTGACTTTCTTTAATGTCCTTTGGAGGTACTGAATTTTCTCGGCTTTCTGCCCGGGAAGCACACTCGCAATTATGTTTTCCTCGGGGATCCCAACCATGGTACCGACGGCAGTTGCGGTTGTCAGGTTATCTCCGGATATCATCCAGACATCTATTCCTCTCCTTTTCAACGCCTCGATAGTAGAAAATGCTTCTTGTCGGAGAGGATCAGAAACTGCGAGAGTCATCGCCAAGTCCCACGATGTAGAGACCGTAAGTAGCGGCCTAGTTCTATCACTTGAGGCAACTTTCATAGCAACCAACGAAATCGATTTCCCTTGAGCTTTCCAGGTGTCAAGTTTTTCCGCAGTAGAGTTTGGGATACGGACATCGTAATCAGCCATGAGAGCCTCATTTCCGATAAGGATCATCACGGTCTGCTTCATAGCTGAGAATGTGCCTTTCATACCCTTGCCGGCGGTCTCATCTATATTTTCCACTTGGACCGATGTTGTCCCTTGTAACTCGCAAAATGAGACAACAGCCTTTGCGATTGGATGGCTGCTGTTCTCCTCCAGTTTCTTGATCATGGTTCGAATCAAGAGTTCATCAGCACCAGGCATGACCTCATAGTCTGTGATCACGGGCTCACCGCCCTGTGTCAAGGTACCAGTTTTGTCGAAGACAACGCAATCCAGTCCACTGGTTTCCTGGAATGCTTCACCTCCACCTTTGACAAGGATCCCGTTTCGAGCGGCCAGGCCACCACCAACAAAGAGGGCTGTTGGAGCGGCCAGAGCGATACCGCAAGGGCAGGCTATGACGAAGACAGCGATAGCAAATTGCAATGACCAAAGTGGCCACCCTCCCCGGTCGATATCCAGGTAATCACGTGGAAGTACGCCAGACAGCCCGAGTCCCAGCCACACGATCCATGTAGAGATGGCGATGAGTGTGACGAATGGTACAAAATAGCTAGTCAAAAGGTCCGCGATACGTTCAACTGGCGCGCGTCGAGTTTGGCCTTCCCTGACCACGTCAACAATTTGATCCAACATGGACGCTCCAGAAATGCCGCTGGCTCGGATAGAGATAGGGCAGCCATTGTTCACGGTACCCGAAAAGACCTCGTCACCAATCGACTTCTTCACCGGTCTCGATTCGCCCGTAAGATTAGATTCATCAAAACAAGCCTCGCCCTCGATAACGTGTCCGTCACATGGGGGAGAGCTACCTTGCGGGACTCTGACGATGTCACCAATTTCGAGAAGGTCTGCGCTAATTTGTCTCGTCTGCTGTCCGGAGCCTTCGTCAACAAGTGTGGCCTCAGTTGGTCGAAGCTTTGTCAACATTGTAACCGCGTCTCCTGTCTTTGCTCTGCTGTATGCTTCGATAAGCTTTCCAATAAGTAGGAACATGGTCAGAAAGACAACCGAGTCAAAATAACTCGTGCGGTTGGATTTCGTAGCCAAACTTGACGAATGCATAGCTGCCATGGCTAATTCCGAGACAGATGAGAAGAACGCAATGGAGGTACCCAAGGACATAAGCATATTCATGCTTCCGAAACGGTAGAACCTTTGCAGTATAGGCGTCGTGCTCCCAGGCTTCCATAGTGCGAATATTTCCTTCAATGCACGACGATGGAAGATGTCGGCGGCAAAGAAGTATACAGGACAAGCCATAAGGAAGGAAGCCCAATCCCCACGCCGAGCTTCACCAGACCACATCGGCTGCATCAAAAATTGCCGAAGACGATTCTCTGACGGCACCAGGCTCATAAAGACGATCGTAATAAGAAAGGTTGGAACAGCAACAGCGACAGAAAGAGCGGTCCGAAGTAGAAGACGTCGTTGTTCGCGAGCATTGATCTTTTGTGAACGCTCTTCCAATGTTGGTGGGTGATGAAGGGAGGCCTTTAAATTAGGGTCTGCCGTTGAGATCGAAGCCAGGATGTGCCGAATGGTGAAATCCGGGGCGTTTGGCGTATAGCTGACCTGTAAGATTGGATCGGTCACACTCAATTGTTTGTTGACTTTTACTTCCCCAGCACACTGCTTCAGATATCCAACGATTCGAGGAGGGCAGTGATCACAGTACATGCCACTGACGTGAATTGCGATCTCTCTCCGCCGATTCCGATATAGCGTACGGTCCAGTTCGTTGACGTCATTCAGAGTGGCCTCGTAACCAATATCCTCGATAACCCGTGCGATCTCAGGCAGATGATCTTTCCCTTCGAATATGACCGTAGCGCTGTTTGAGAGGAGATTTATGTCGACCCTTTTTATCCAACCAAAGTTCTTCAGTGCCCCTTTGATAGCCCCAATACAGCTACTGCAGGTCATCCCACCCACAGAGTATGACGCTCGCAAAGTGGCAGTTTTGGGCTCGCGGTCGGTCTCCGGTAGGGCAGGGCGTTCATCGATCTGTTCCACTGTCGCCTCATATCCCACGTCTTCTATAGTCCGAAGGATATCCGCCGCGTGGCTTTTGTCCTGGATTGTAATCACGGCACTATTGGTAAGAAGAGTAACATTCACGGACTGTACCCATGGTTGAATCTCGAGTGCTTCGGAGATCTTGCCAACGCAGGTGCCGCAAGTCATTCCCAGAATAGATATGGTGACTTTGACAGACTTCGGAGAATCTGTAGAGTCGATAACAACAAAAGGTTCGTCCGTTGTACCTAGTTGCATATTTTAGTTTCTATCGCTGCCTGTGCCGCCACTATAATAGTTTATTGCGAAACCCTTACCCTCCCCAACGGTTGAAGCAGAAAGCGTTTGCATATCCGATTTGTCCCCTTTCTCAGCGCGGCAAATATCGCATCGTTCAATGTGTGCGGCTATTCTTTTCTTTTCAAACTTGTTGGCCGACTTATAGCGCCTTGACCATATCTCCACGGCCCGGTCGATCCATCCGTCTTGCTCTGCCAAGGACCTCTCGTTGCGGTTGCCATCCTCGGTATTAAATCCAGTCTCTGTATCTCGGACCACATCGTAGATCTCAAACCCAGCATCATAAAGCGCTCTTGATAAAGTTGACTCCGGTAGAGATGGATGGTGGCGAACCGTGACCGTCTGAGAGACGATAGATAGATCCACCGAACTAGGCCTTGGGGCAAGCCTGAAAAGAGCCTCCTCAATGTTCGACACGCAAGAGGCACAATGAAGGTTTGACAACAGGAACGTCGTGGTACGGTAGCGGGAATCTAGCCCGGGCGCAGACCCAACCATGCTGGGACCGGGACGCGCCTTCGACGGGACGACTTCAGGTGGCTATTGTAAGGGCAACAGCTCTTCGCCGAATCTTCAGGATGAACCAAGCATTGATTGAAAACTCTACTTTTCAGTGCTTCTGGATCTTGCTGGCTTAAGTAGCATGGCGCTTTGGCCGGCCTCCATCCTAGGTGTTGTCACTGTGGCGCACGGTCCAAGTCAGATCCGCCACGTTCTATCTGTACAGCCAATCGAATGCGACCGAGGAGAAACTTTTTCCATGCATGGTTTCTGCAGCGAATGGGGACCAACCAAAATCGGTCCTATGGTCCTGGATGGTGAGCAGATTTGAGCCAATTTTTATCATGAGCTTTTTACCCCTCACCGCTTCCCCCCAACCATCAATCAATTTTCTGGTCTGATTTCTCTTTCTAAGAATTCGGTTTCATCCTTGAGAGCGGGATATGGCTGTCTTTTGACTCTGTCTACAACCTCGAAAGCATCTTCTTAACTGATTCTGCACCCAAAGCATGATGTGGGCAACAACATCATCCAGCACCTATGCCGGGACTTGCATATTTCTCGTGATCCTGGGCGTTATTCTGTTGTTCGTTGTTTCCTCCAGGTCTATGCTCGAGAAGCGATGGTCCAGACGCGAACTCAACAGACGCCATGTCCTCTTTCTCAACAAGGAGAGTTCCGGACTCATGGACAAGTCGGAAACGTTATTGACTCGGAATGGCCCGGAAAAGGACATTATCATTATCGAACAACCTACAAGGGCGCGGAGATCGTGGAAAACTATCATGCTAAAAGCCACAATGACTACATTGATCCTGGCAATTTTATACGTACAGTAAGTATCTTCGCTAGTATGCGATCGTAGTTGTTTTTAACAACCTCGCAGGATGATTTTCATCATGACTGAGAATGTTGGATATATTTTATCTACCCTTGGCGGCGTATTTCTTGGAACATTAGCGATGGGGAGATATGCTCCGAGAGCGACAGATGCAAATCTACATCATACCTGAAGGCTCTTTTTTTTGGGTTTCCTAAAGCCGTGTAATTGCAAGATCTATCCTTTGAGAAACAAGGGACATTGTCGATCAAGCTTGATAAAGCTGGTGCGGAGATCGAGTGGTGCCACGTGGGATAGCATCATAGTTCACGTTTGTGACTCAGTACCTTTTGGGTGGTACGTGGCCAGGAGAGACAGATCACATACCGCGATTGAGGAGCTCACCCCGCTCCTCCCTTCCGCCTTCCTCCTAATCCTTCACGAAAGTGACTGATATTGCGCAAATTTTGATTCGTATTCCTTTGACCACCACTTTCGCACACATCCATGAAGAGAAAATCTCGCCGCAAAGCCAGTTTGCAGGCGGAAGAGATACCTACGGTCCCTCAGGAGGAGACAAAGGTGCCTGAAGATAAGGTCCGTGACATTGAACCCGTCAGCGATGAGTGTGGTGTGGATTCTGGTCAAGTTGTAGGTGATTTATCGGCTAGTTTAAAGAGGTCGGTGGGGATACGGGGCTCCTAATGACCCGTAACTATAACTTTGAACTTATGTATATATAAACAAAGAATAAAATGGCAACATTCTTCTAGAAGTCTGAGGATTATGAAAAAGCTGTGATTGCACATTATCAAGGGGGCGCTTGTAGGCTAGTCTAGTACTAGGACAGGTTGAATCACCGTCCAATTGCTTTGCTTCACTACATTCCGTCTGATGAGTTCAAATTCTCCTTCCCCCCCAAGGCTAAACAGCTAAAATGAGAGAGTAAAATGAGTGAGCACTTAAGTGTACAGTCACATGTCTACTCCCGCGAGAGCGGTGAATGTTCAAAGCCATCCATTTTACGATGGGACAGCACATCACACGTTGCCAATACTGTAAAATGAGAATATTGTCATAATAATTGAATATGTATTGAAAAGAGCAGCTTAGACATGAGTTCTTCCAATTTTTCTCCAAGCAGATCCTCGAGTAAAAGTTGCCGATCGAAGTCAGATTTCCCTTTTGTATATGAGTATTTGCTCTTTTCAGGGCCCGTATCACTTACCAATGTCATGCTCCTTGCAAGCACTTCGCAGAGATGCGACTGAGTTGCGGAATTCAATGCACTCAGCTGGCACCCATCGATAAGCTACCCAATAGTTTCGATTTACCCAACTGAGACCGTTGCTTCTAGAGCGAGACCAGGCCTCTACACCTAATTTGTCACATAAAGTAGTTGTACGACTGAACAGGATTCTCATAGCAAGAAGCTTCGAGACATCAATCACGGCTATCATGTAACCTTCAAGGTCTTTGAAATCCCAGTGTTCGATGAAACCCAAAACTGTCGCAAGGCTATCGGACATGGCGATAAGGTCCGAAGGTTGGTTACCCTGACAATGATTTTTCAAGATATCATAGTTGACTAATGAGCTTTCGTGAAGAGGACCATCATGATTAGAAGATAGGGTGAGCGGCTGCCTTGAAGAACGGAAACCAAGGTCTTCGTCATATCGACTGTAACTGCCTGATCGAAAAGCCCGATAAAAAATGCCAGGGGTGTTCGGCTCCGGTCGATCTGAATGCTCAGAACCTCGGCCCAGGAGAACTTTGCTTAGGGTGTGGAGTGTTTTGATGTCCGTTGGTAAAGTTAAGCTCGCATCGGTAAGTCTGCCTCTCATATTTCTTGTCATTTCCGGTAACGAGAGCATTGAATCCGCTTCCTCGTATTCATATTCAACACTATGGCAAGGGACGTGTAACGGCCCACCTGCGACCACTGAGGTGACGAACCCAAGGCTGTCGGCGAGAAATATCTTATCATCCAGGATGTTAACAAGACTTCGGCATAAATCGTTGTACTGTTCCTGCAATTGAACATTGCGTTCGTTGTCCCAGTTTTCTCTTATCTGTCTCTCTGTGAGAGGAGGTCTGCCAGCGATCTGGACGTGGGAACTCTTGACGATGCGGACCGGACGAATGCCATATCTTTCGGGAATGTCATGCCCTGCCATCTTCTTGAAATAAGGATATAAAATAAGCTAAGTCCAATTGACCCTAGGATTTGAAAGGAGGGGATGATCGGAAGAATATAACTCCGTTCCGGGTTATAACATAATCCGGGTTATGACATCAATATCTGGGAGTACTGTAAAGCTCCTGAGAAGCTTCTAGCTTTAACTGAAGACCTGCCAGATGTTCAAGCCTGTTTGAGAATAACGACTGGAAGGGAATACAGTAAAAGATTGATCCATCAGCTGTCGGCAGGGCTCACTCTGGCTCATGTGTTTGAACTATTCGCTTCAGTATGGAAGGTTCCAGTGATTATCGATTGCTGATACAAGTACGGAACGATGTATTGTAGTTTAAGTAGAGTACAGTACTGTATCGCGAATAGCGCAGTAATATTGATATTCCGGTTCTAGTGCTAATTTAGACTAGTGTATCTTGGCATTAGGGTCTGAAACACAATCGAAGAGTGTAGGTGGGCGCACCAGTTTCGGGACATACTGTATTTCGTTGCGTCCCTCGTGGAAAGTCACCTTCTCGTGGTGAGGGATGTCAGTAAGTTGGACTGCAAGGTCTGACCGAAGCTGAGAACTTTCCAAATCGAAACTCCGGCGGAAACTCCTTTATTGGTTGTGACGACGCGGCGGGAAGCTTTCAAAAGAACACGTCGACAACTTCGCAACGTCGACGAGCCTTCGAACAACCGACCTGCCTACCCATTTTCAACCTATACTCACCGGGTTTTGTTCACAATAACTCACCTGCCCTACCGGTTCGATCGCATGTCGATTCGTCAGTCCTTCGTCTGCTATCTGGTGTTGCCGCCAGCGAGGCAGTCAGCTACTTCGGGCGTTAATATGAGAAGTACTCTCGGTAAATCGCTACTCAGGGAAGAGGTTCACGAAACTACATCGAGAATGGACACGTAGGGGTCCGGTGTCACAGAGGGATGGGTTATTGCTTTTGGGGGAGGTGATATGACGACAACAAGAAGAAGAAATCGTTAAGGACATACCCGTATGGGCTAGAGGGGTTTTTTGCAGCTGGTTCAGCTTTTCCTCTCGAAAATGAGACTATGACAAAATGTATGCAATGGAAAGATCAAATAGCGTATAGGTGCCCTCTAAGCTTGATGCCTCCGGGCGTAATGAATTGTGTGTGTGTGTATTTCGTTGCACGCCGTAGACTGAGCAGCGACGCGTCTTGATGAACGCAGCGGGATCTACTCTTCGGTAACGTAGCACGATGGCTGAGGATAAAACAGATGGCATAGACGGTACAAGGACGTGGAGACCCCAGATCAAGCTTGTCAAAGCATCCATGGCATTCGCAGTGATCAGCAAATGGTTGGCGACCAAAGGATAAGGAAATCAAGGAGGCAGGTGAGGTTCGCGCTGCTGAGAGTCGACCGGATGTGCGTATTCAACAGAGCAATGAACGGTAGCTAGGGTGCTGCATACGACCAAGTGTCGTGAAATTAGTTGAATGACTTTTGAGAGGAAGTGTGCGAGACATTGTTGGTAGGATGCACAAAATCGATGCGCGATGAAAAAGCCAAGGCCAACGGGATGGGGAGGAAGAACATGTGGTGGGTGAAATTGGCACTGATATTTTTTTTCCCTTTTTTTTTTTTTTTTTTTTTTTTTTTTTGGAACTCCGAGTGTAAAAAAAAGGGGCGCAAAATATGACGAAAATCTGCTGTTGAACGCTGTACCCTAGATACAGAGGGCATTGAAAAAGATTCGCCCAATAATACCGCCTTCACCACCACACCCTCTTAGGTCGTGTAGTTCCTATAGCTCAAACAATAAATTTTAACCAAGAATCCATGACCCAAGGTTAGTTAACAGAGGGTGGTTTACGGAAACGGCCAGTAAACAGTAGAAAGCGGTTAGCAGAAAGAGACTTAGTAAAAAACGGTTAACAACAAACGGTTAACAACAAACGGTTAACAACAAACGGTTAACAACAAACGGTTAACAACAAACGGTTAACAACAAACGGTTAACAACAAACGGTTAACAACAAACGGTTAACAACAAACGGTTAACAACAAACGGTTAACAACAAACGGTTAACAACAAACGGTTAACAACAAACGGTTAACAACAAACGGTTAACAACAAACGGTTAACAACAAACGGTTAACAACAAACGGTTAACAACAAACGGTTAACAACAAACGGTTAACAACAAACGGTTAACAACAAACGGTTAACAACAAACGGTTAACAACAAACGGTTAACAACAAACGGTTAACAACAAACGGTTAACAACAAACGGTTAACAACAAACGGTTAACAACAAACGGTTAACAACAAACGGTTAACAACAAACGGTTAACAACAAACGGTTAACAACAAACGGTTAACAACAAACGGTTAACAACAAACGGTTAACAACAAACGGTTAACAACAAACGGTTAACAACAAACGGTTAACAACAAACGGTTAACAACAAACGGTTAACAACAAACGGTTAACAACAAACGGTTAACAACAAACGGTTAACAACAAACGGTTAACAACAAACGGTTAACAACAAACGGTTAACAACAAACGGTTAACAACAAACGGTTAACAACAAACGATCATCAACGAATGGTCAACAATAACGGACGCGATTAAGGAGTGATGAGCGGCAGATGCCCCAACAACAGTGAAAAATTCTCATCCCACGCTAATTTGAAACTTTGACCTTGGGTGAGTGCCTCTCATCCTCAGCTTTTTATGCGTTTATCTGGTATATACCTATTGAACAAGACAACGAGGCAATATCTCTATTTGCAAAGACAATCTCCAGACGGTCTCTTTTCATTTCACCGCTTTCCTGAATATTCGCCCGTTCACATTTAATATTTTTGGTGAATATAAACGAGAGGATTTGATGAAATATGAAGTATTAGATAAATAACGTGCGACAAAGCACCGTTCGCTGGTCTACGGCAGGGCCCCGCATTTGAGTAAGAGAGGGAAAAACAATAAAGAATTATTGAATTAGAAAGTTTTAAAAGAAAAATTTAGGTCACTTAAACGTTTATGAACGTTTACTAGCTTTTCCACGTGAATGGACAAGGTCATGCAAAGGACTCGGGCACCAAGAAAATACATGGTAGTTAGACCATCAATTTCAGATAATCTAGCTTCTAGCTTGTAATTTTATTCTAACGGGCTTTTGTTGAGAACCGTTCGTTGGCCGTTCACCGCGAGTCGCTTGTTGTTTTGTGTTCCACGACAAGTGCTTGTTTTCTTCAACGTTTTTACGGATATGCAGGTCTGGACTAGAATAAAAAGGCCTCTCTCCATTTGATCGCCAGGTACCAACAAGCTAGGCGTTACGATATATGACAATTCCCAAACATTTCATTACTTACGCGGCATACAACTGGACATAATAACTGTGGCGGTGCAAACTGTATTGTATTGTAAGGACAGCGTAAGGATAAGTACCAAGTCAAACAACGTTCTAGCCTGCAGGCTCAGCGTGGTTCTCCAGGACGTCCCGAAACCAATGTTTGTATTAAATCCGAAGTATTTGTCGTATTCTACGTGCGGAGTTATCGTAATCAATCCGCACGTTTATTTACAAGTCTACCTGAAGATGTCGGACTTGGGGACAATGAGTAAAGTAAACGCGACCTATTTTGAGGCCACTCGCTATGGTACTGACGGAGGTCAGGAACATCAGGATACAAATTAGCACCCAAACGGACTGGCGAATAGCACACCTCCGCAGAACAAATATTCATACACATCTATGGTTGTGAACCTCTTTCCCTGTACATTCGACAAAAAGAGCCTGCGCAATCGCTGACGAACAAGCCATTCTTACTTTACAAATATTCCTTAATCGGTCAGCCAAGAGCTTCGTCGGTAACCAAAAACACCAAGTCTAATGATGCAGCTGTATTCTATTCGTATTAAGCAAAAGTAGCACTAATATAATTTTGCTCGGGGAAAGTAGGAGTGTCTGCGCAAAAGAAATCTAGCGCATAGCCGGCTCCCATGGTCCGAGACCAATCAAAGCAATCTATAAGCCAGCCTTGATACGTTGCGCTTCGGTGAAGTAACGTATTGAGTGAACCTTCTCTGCATGGCTTTTGAAGGCTCGATGTCCACGAAAAGCAAGTCCGCAAAATTTATCAGGGCATGATATAAACTCGTCTCTCTTGAAGTGACGGAGGTGCTTCTCGAAATGCTCTCTGGCTTTCCGTGTTGTTGTGAAATAGCATTGGTAGTTCGGCTCAAAGACGCAGAAGAGGCAGTGCCGATTTGTCAGAGAAATTGGACGGTCCCGTGGCTCTGGAGAGGGAGAAAGGCCTTGTTCTGATCGAGCGGGGTCATCTGGCGAGGACTCCTGGCTTTTGCTGGTGATTGTAACCTGTGCCGATTTTTTTGGAACCAAGTTTTCGGATGGCACCCTTTCGACACGACCAAGATCAATTAGGGCATTGATCAAAATAACCCGTCGCAGGATGTCATCTTCTTCAGAAAGCTCCTGGCTTGGGGCTTGCATTAATTCTGCCACTCGGCGACGCTCTTTGAGGCGGTGGACAATTCTTTCCGGCTCGTAGGTATCCTGTTTCATGTCCAATAGCGAGGTATTAAGCTGCTTGTTGATTTCAAGAGTATCAATGGTGTCAAAGAACTCATTGCGGGCACCGGTGAATGTTGCTTCCTTCAAATGCTTTTTCGCTGTCCTCAATGCAGCATCTGCCATTGCTTTTAACTCTCCGATTTTTGTACCAGTCGCGTTCTTCATAGATCCGTAAAGTTCTTTGGCTTCTAGAGCGAGGGTACCACGCATTTGCTGCAGGCGTACTATCTCAGGGTGGTCTAAAATCGTAGCCCTCTTGCTCTCGGGCAGGTCATCGTATTTAGACGGGGCTCGAGGGTCAATGAAGCGGCTTTGATGGCTAAGGATGTTCATTAATGCATCTTCTGAAGGTAATCCGAGAAATGCGGCTTGGACGTGTGTCTGAACTCGCTGGTTCATATATTTCTGAAACGTGCTAGCATACACATGGCCCATTACTTGCTGTAGCAAGGGAAGGGATGCAGTTTCTGAACAAATTTTCTGCGTCAGTGCTGGGAAACCATCATGACAAAAGCATCAGAACTCACTGTCGACTGCCTCGCCAGTACCACGTCGAAGGTCATAAGGTTTCATTGCCCGAATCATCCCGACGGCCAAGCTCAGCCGCTGTAAATAATAGAGATAAGTGTGGTACTTGAGTGGTTTTATCGGGTGAGTGGTCATCTCGGAAGAAGTCGAAACTGGCTGGCGACAAATTGGCACGTTGAGTTTGTCTTCTTTAAATTTCAGTCTGACGGAACGGCGTGGGGGGGAGACACGAGTCTTAAAAATATCCTCGACAGAATGGACATCTGCCAAAAATGCGTCGTCAAGAATTGCCATTGTAAGCACAAGCACAATGACGTCGAAGATAGGCTGTTTGACTTCAGACATGAGAAATATTTTCCTTTTAAAAAGGTTAGCCTGGAGCAAAACTAGAGGCTTGCAATAACTGACCTCTTTGGTCTGCTATGATGGCCCTTGGTATGCTTCAAGTCAATTTCCATGACAAGGTGGTCACGGTTGCCTCCAGGGTTTGGTAGCAGAATCAAGCTGATCTGGCCGTAACAAAGAGTTTTGAGATCCTCATTCCCGAGGTCCCAATCATCCTCATGTTCATCCTCATCATCGTCTGCATTGCTGAAAAAGTGCTGAACATTAGTCCGTTCGTTCTTTTCGACATATACCAGCGCTCCTGGTCGACTGGCGGTATAAGCCGACACCAGAAGAAGGAAGGCGAGTTGGATTATTTGTCGACCATCAGGATAGGGTGTTGTGTCTTTTGTCCAATGATGGTGGAGGACAATATACAAATCGTCAACGTTCATGACGGGTTTCTCTCCAACAGACATATCGAGATTGTAACGAGTGACCAGGTTCTCTTTCATGTACTGCCGCTACTTTGTTAGAAAGTGAAAATAATAGGAAGGCATTAATTACCCACATCATTGATGTCCTGGCAGCACTTTGCATGAAGGCTACGTCCCACAGCTTTGCGATAGAGCTGGCACCATTGCCTCCAGAGCTCGTGTAGGCTGCTAAACTTCTTAATATTGAAGTTATCAAGTATCCACTCCAGAAAGATCATGATATCCTCTTTCCGTGCCGCAACGAGGAACTGGAGAGGATCTTCTCCTAAGTAATCGCAGTGTCTGAATCTATTAGCCTCACCCTAAGGTTATACTTTAAATAGGGTATTACCTGATCCATCGTCTTTTGATATAATCAATATTGTTCTTGGTTGAAACAGCATGTCGTTTTTGGACGATACCTTTCTCAAGTTGTTGACGACGTCGCCGATAATACTCGGGGTTAGGCGCTTGCTTCTTCTTATTCGCAGACAAGTCAAGAATGGACATGGCCTTAGGTAGAAACAGCCTCAATCAAAAGGAGGAAGAAGAAGAAGAAGAAGAAGAAGAAGAAGAGGAGGAGGAGGAGGAGGAGGAGGATTGAGGCCACAGTCAAGGAAGAGAATAGGAAAGAAAGCGGAAATGACTGAGACCCAGGGGAAAGCTGGTGGTTAAGAAGAGATAAAAGTACTTGGAAACTTTAGGAGGAAGTGCATAGAGCAGGAGCTAAGAGTTGACGGGGGGAAGACTCTTTAAATATTAGAAAAGGAGGCTTGAGGCGGTTCAGCACCTAACAAAAGAGCCTTTCTATTTTTGTAATGAGCGGCTACACACGGATGACAGAGAGGACAGGCCATGACGACATGCCTGATGGTCTGCCCTGAGTACCCTGAGTGAAGGGTGAGCTGATCCCTGAGCAACCATGAGTGCTCAGGGGAGCGCTCCCTGAGCACTCAGTGAGCACTCAGAGAGCACACTGTAAAAGTGGGTCAAAATAAATCACGTGATGTTTTAATGACTAATATTCTGGTAAATAGGACGCTTAAAATGGCGTCAAAAGTAGCCGTTTTCGGCGCCCAATTTACCGTTACTTAGCGTTGTGGTGTATAATTAAAGTGAATTTATAACTACATACTCTATAGTAATCTTATAGTATTAAACCACCTATGCAGTTTATTCTTATTTTTAAAAAAAAATACCACCGCCCCGTACCCTAGCCCAATCAGCAATAAGAAAGCAGCAAAATAATCAGGAAAAAGGTATAGAAATAAAATAGAAATTGGAATTGGAATTGGAATTAGAATTAGTATACTCCGTATAGGCTTCGAGGTAGGGGTGAAACGGGCGGTGATACAGTATCCAATGAGTTAAGTTCCGATGGCATACTTAGTCGCCCGTACGCAGGGCAGGGTTGATGTACCTTTTGTATGGAGTTACTACACAAAAGATACATGAATCCTGTAATGCGCTTCCCGGTGGGTACACATAGGTATTGATGGACTCACTCGGTACAACATGAGCATTACGAACAGGAACAAGAGTTTGGAGAACGATTTTTCATTGAGCAACCATCTATTACGGCAGCTGCACAAATAGAGATAGCGAACAGGATTTCCGACAGCCTCCCAACTACAAAATTGTCTACGGCGACAACATATCGGCACTACTATCGCAGGTCATATGAAGGGCATCTGTAATCTTGTCACAAGTTAGCAATTGTTTGCAAATTGAGGAGTCAAAAAGTCCAAGTCAAAAGCATGTGTGAGGGTAAAGGCATGGCGTCATCAAAAAATTAGAGTGTTGTTGTTGCATTATTTTAATCTTCAGAGCGCCCCGGAGGGGGGCGTAAATGCTCGGGGTTAAAAATTTATAATCATCCGCCAGGGTGATGTGAGGTGGTGTGGGCAAAGGGGAGAGGAAAAAGGGGGGGAAGAATTGAAAACTCACCAATTCCGTGGAAACGAACAATGGGCGTAGCTACGTCCATCATACGAGTCCTAGGTTTCCGAGGGAAATCCATTGCCAAGACATGTTGTTTCATTCCCGGTCGCTATTTCAAGCGCCGGTTCAAGTAAATCTAATACATGGCATTCGCATCCCGTCGAGGAAGCGCTTAGTCGAAGAGACCGAAGCCCATGTCCTCATCGGACTCCTCCTCCTCCTCAGCGGGAGCGGCGGCGGCAGGGGCGTCACCACCGGAGGTGGCGGCAGCGGCAGCAGGGGCGGCAGAGGCGTACGCATCGGGGTTAGCGATGCGGTCCTTGAGATCATCAATCTCAGCCCAGCTGTAGTCGGTGCTGATGGCAGCAGCGAGGACCTTCTTGTATCCGTTGATGAGGGAGTGGATAACGGAGGGAAGGGTGGGGTAGTTGGCAGCCAGGGAGACAGCGGTGATGGTGGAGATAGCCTGGGAGAAGGCGGCCAAGAGCTGCTCATCGGTGATGTCGAGAACATCGGCGCCGAAGCACTGACCGTTCTCGTAGACCTGGGTGATGGCCATACCGTAGGTGAACGGAGAGATGTTCAGCAGGTTAAGGAGGGTAGCCTCGGAGGCACCGACCTTGTTGCCAGCCTCAACGAGCTTGAGGTCGGAAACAATCTCAATGGTACCACGAGCAATCTTGGTGGGGACACCGAGAGCCTGGAAGAAGGCGGTCTTACCGGGCTCCATACCAGTGTTACCACCGGGGATCCAGACATCATCGGGGGCGACGGCACCGGCACGAGCGGGAGCAGCGACACGGTTGGCAAGGATCTTCTCCTTGGTGGCCTTGAGGTCACCGTTGGTGAAGATGAAACCAACGTTGCCACGGACGTGGGGAAGGAGACGCTCCCACTCGGGGTTCTCAGCGACGAAACCCTTAAGGGCACGACGAACCATGGTGTTCTTACCCATCAGGACGACGGCCTCTCCACGGAGGGAGATACGGATCTCGTGCATCTGCTGGGAGCTGACATTGTCAACTCCAACGATGAAGATGGTGCTGTACTCATTGAGACTGTAATAATAATAAAAATTGTTAGAAATTTGGAATCGTGTCAATTGCGAGGCGCCATTGAGGAGAAACTAACAGAGCACGCAGCTTCTCGAAGTAAGCGGTCTTGGTTGCGGACTTGCCCCCCATTTCTTCTTGATTTCAGTGAAGATAGGTTGTTTAAGGGAAAGTCTGTTGTTGTTGTGGTGAATGGAAGAGAAGAAAGGAAGAGCTTGCCGATTTTGGGAAAATCAATTTTGGTGGTGCGCTCGCTAGTGGGTCACGTGACGTAAAAAGTAGACCCGCTCAAGATGGACAGAGATGGCCGGAATTCGATCAAAGCGATCTCGGGAGCTCCTACTTCTGTTATTTGTTGTCTTATTGGCTACAATTAGTACGCAATTGGTATATTTGTGAGCTCATTAATCGTTCCCATTCTGTGGATCAAAGCACTTCATCATGGCCGGTCTCCAACACCCGTTCCAGTGTCTGCGATATGTCAACAGGCAGTCAGTGGGCCAATCGGATATCCTTGTTGCCACTGCTGGTCGCAATCTCTACTCTTACGATGCGTCCAGTGGTCAGCGCCTGGATGTGTGGCCTCAACCCGTAGACGCCAATGTGGAGGATAATGCGGAGGATAAAAGCTCTGACGCAGCTCCCGCATCTGAAAGCCAAGGCCCGCCAGAAAAGCGAAGGAAGCTGTCTTCGCCATCTGAGGAGGAGAAGGATGCCACACCTGAGTCAAAACCTAAGGATTCGAACAAAGAAGCTTCCAACTCCTGGACCAACATTCCTCTCGTGACTGTTGCCCATGGCAAATATGTAGTGATCATGACCTCCGAGGACAAATGTGTTCGAGTCCTGAGTTTGGACAACGAAGGCAAACTCCAGCAATTGAGTGCTCGGTGAGTGACTATTTTTTTCTATACGCAAGCTCGCCAAACTTATCATTTATAGTACAATGCCCAAGAAGCTCTCTGCGCTTACTCTGACTCCCGATGAGAACAACATCTTGACGGGTGACAAATTCGGAGATGTGTACACTTTCCCACTAATTCCGAGTGGAGAATACGTGAAGGTCCAGGCCCCAGCGAAAGCATATGAGCCATCTGCCACAAATCTCACGGTGCACACAAAACGCAACCTTGAATCATTGGAGCAACAAATGCGACAGGCCGCTCTGTCGAAGACCAACCAAGCAGAACGAGTTGTGCTGAACTTTGAGCACCAAGTCATTATCGGTCACGTTTCGTTGTTGACGGAATTGATCTCCGTTACCCGGCCTGCAGACTCGACTGTTGGCAAGCGGAATTACATCCTGACTGCGGATCGTGATGAGCACATCCGTGTCTCTCGCGGTGTTCCCCAAGCGCATGTAATTGAGCAGTTCTGCTTTGGCCACACTTCATTTGTTAGCAGTCTGTGCGTCCCTTCGTTCGAACCCAAGGTTCTCATCTCGGGTGGTGGCGACAACTACCTGCTTGTGTGGGACTGGCTCGAGAATCAGATCTTACAGAAAGTTCAGCTTCCTGGGGCGGAAGGAGAGACTACGGTGCGCGGCATTTGGGATGTTTCTCTTGAGCCTACCGCAGACAATGCCGATCCTGTGAAGGCTATCTTTGTTGCACTTGAAGGGTACGTTCCAATAACCATTGATGATATCTATAATTCTCCTAACACTGAGAGCAGGTCTTCACAACTTCTTTACTACACTCTCGAAAGCGACAACACGATAACTCACCAAGATACCCTCCAGCTGTCAGGAAACGTTCTTGAACTCACTGGCCTTGGTTCACGAGGCTCTATTCTTGTTGCCGTGGATACTTTGCGGCAATCCGATTCGACAAGTGCCTGGAAGTCGTCTTCCCAGCCTCCTCTTGAAGCCTTCCGCCTCAGTTCTGGGAAGTGGGCTCCTGTGGAGGACTCCATGGTTACCAAAATCAACTCCGAAGGCACCTCAAACCTCCCTACGACAATAGAGGAGAAACAGCAGAAAGAGCTCAATGACTCGATGTACAATTTGGGCAACCTGCGCAAGAGAGGTGATTACGACGAATAAAAGCATGTTTTTGATGAATGTACAGCAAATGATCAATTAGAATTTCAAATACATATATAATGCAGCAGTCTCCGTTATGATTCGTCCAAAGCCAAAAAAAAATAAAAATAGCATGGCCGTAAAATTCATATCACCCTAATTTAAATATATATTTCTGGAAATCTTCCCGCATGGAAGGGCCCTGACGGGCTGAGACATTATTAATTCATCACGGTAGCATAGATCTGCTGAGGATCTCCCGCGAATGATCCTATCCAATCGGACCCAATTCAAAGTTCTTAGTTGGACATATGGTGGTTAGAACAGAAGCAGACTACGGAGTAGAGCATCTTTGAGCTCTCGGAGGCACCGGCGACTCGGCGTTTGATTTACGGGGTAACTCTACCCAGGTAGGGCTACATATCACAACAATGTAATGTTCTTGAGCGGTAGTAGAATTCCTCGATGAAAAGTCCTAGTAACTGTAAAAGGGCGGATAGGTCAACGTGTAGTAGAACAAGTTGTTTTAACAGGAGACAATGTGTGCCGGTGATGTCCATAGCTAAACACACAAACATGTTAGCGATTTGACAACTCAAATTCCAGCTATATTCTAATTGACATAAAACTACCTAATTATTGCAAAGTAATAATAATAATAATAATAAGAAGAAGAAACCTCGGAAAGAAATGGCAGGTTTATGAATGTACGGGTATAAAAGGTTGCCACTGTGTTTTCCGATAATCACGGGCCGCGGCACCCGGAGAACCTTGTTATAATCCCACTTCTTCCCCTCCATCCCACTTACATATTCCACCAACACAATGCAGGAACAATTTGAGCCTTTGAAGAACGACTTGCTGCTGAGGGCTGCACGGGGTATGTTTACTCCGTGTTTGGTGTTTTAATCGGAGCTGACAATCGCAGGTGAGAAGGTGGAGCGTCCTCCGATATGGGTTATGCGACAGGGTGAGTTAGATTTATCCGTGGTCCACTCCCCCAAGAACAATTGATTGACATTTTTTTCTTTACCCAACAGCTGGTAGATACCTCCCCGAATACCATGAGGCGAAGGGCGGCCGTGACTTCTTCGAATGTTGCCGCACACCCGAAATCGCATCGACCTTGACCCTCCAGCCCATTGAGCGTTATGAAGGCCTCATCGACGCCGCAATTATCTTCTCCGATATTCTAGTTATTCCTCAGGCCATGGGAATGGTCGTGGAGATGCTCGACAAGAAGGGCCCTCATTTCCCTGAGCCGCTCGACTCCCCGACAGACGGACAGTACGAGAAGGTGATGGCGAAGAAGGTGGATGTGAAAGCAGAGCTGGACTACGTCTATAAGGCTATTACTCTCACACGATTCAAGCTGAAGGGCCGGGTGCCCTTGATCGGCTTTTGTGGTGCACCATGGACGCTGTTGTGCTACATGGTCGAAGGCGGTGGTAGCAAGCTCTTCGTGCAGTCCAAGAAATGGGTCTACAAGTACCCCACCGAGGCACAGGCTCTTCTGCAGAAGATTGCTGAGATCTGTGTGGAATATCTTGCGCTCCAGGTCGCTGCTGGAGCGCAGCTGGTGCAGGTCTTTGACTCATGGGCCGGCGAGCTGTCTCCCGTCTCGTTCAAGTCGTTCTCGCTTCCTTATCTGCGCCACATCTCCGCCAACCTGCCCAAGCGCCTGAAGGAGATGGGCCTGGAGCCTGTTCCCATGACTGTCTTCGCCAAGGGCGCCTGGTACGCTCTGGACGACCTTTGCGATTCGGGATACAACGTTGTCGGCTTGGACTGGCTGCACGATGCCGGCGAGGCCATGCGCATTGCCAACGGCCGTGTCACTATCCAGGGCAATGCGGATCCGGGCATGCTCTACGGTGGTCCGCCAGCCATTACGGCCACCCTTGAGCCTATGGTTGAGGGTTTCAAGAAGGGCAAGCAGGGATGGATCTGCAACTTGGGCCACGGTTAGTCGAACCTTAAACTTTGGGGCTGCATATCATTTAACTAATTGTCTCTCAACGCAGGTGTCACTCCATTCGTCGACCCCGAGAACCTCAAGTTCTTCTTTGAAGAAATCCACCGCTTGACCGTATAATCGTGTTGAACCTTAAAAGCAGTCGGCTTCTTCCCCGACTCAGATTAAAAGACTACATTGGATCTAAAAACACATCTTCCGGGCGTGAATATTTTCAATTTTCGGGGTATTTAGGGCTATGATATATGCAGGCCTTATGAAATTAGACAGCGATATCCTCGTTCCTGTATAGCAGACACTACAGTTAGTATTGATGATCATGAAACAGCCAACAATCCTCGAAGCAACTGCGAGCAGACCTAGAGCCGCTTTACGCATTGCGATAGACCAGACACCAAGCACAACATACCATAGCTCAGGCTTCTCCTTGATGAAGTTGGTCATCAATTCCTTGCACTCGGCATTATCCAAGACAACAACCTCCTTGCCCTTGTTGAGCAGAAGCTCCTCACCACCCATAAAGGTCTTGTTCTCACCAATGACAACCCGCTTCACCTTGTAGAGGATACAAGCACCGGTACACATATCACAGGGCGAGAGGGTGGTGTACATAGTAGCACCGTCGTAAGCAGAGGCAGGAAGACGGCCGGAGTTTTCGAGGGCGGACATCTCGGCCTTGGGTATGTCAGCAGTAGTTCATGAATGCTGAATGCTAGTGGATGTAGATATAGATCGATTGATATCAATTGGAGTATATCACGCTATACTGACATGCAAGACAGCGCTTCCCTTCTGGACGCGCATGTTGTGACCACGGCCAAGGATCTTTCCATCCTTCGAGACCAGGGCAGCACCGATAGGCACACCTCCCTCAGAGAGGCCCTGCTTCGCCTCTTCGACGGCGGCAATGAATCCGGGATCCTGTTCCATTTTGAAGAGTGTAGTAATTGATCTGGGTGTGGGCTACGGAGTGGGAAGGGGGCAAGATAAGAAAACTACAAGATACGGGGAACGGAAATATACTCCAGGATGTAATCGGAGAGTTCCGAACCCCTCTATGACGATGGAACCGAGTGGACCGTGAAGAGCTTTTTTTTTTTTTCTCTTCCCCTCGGCTCTTGGCTTATCGATAAGAGATATATGTGGCTGGAGGGGGGTGGCTGTCAGTGGCGAGGGTTCAAAATTTCTGCGTTGTGAGTTACTGGTACATTTTACAGGGATGGTATGCAGGATACAATATGCTAAAAAAACCCATATACAAACCCTTATAGGATATGTCTATATTAAGCTAATAAATCACTATATCAACTGCCATTTAGAGAATCATCTTATTCTACACCTCTCGACATACTCCGTACAGCTGGGCGTCTGATGGGCTAAATAGATATTAGTCAGCAGTAATAAAAACAAACATGGAAGCGCGGAGAAAACTTGCGAAGGTCATCGAAGGCCACAGAATCCCGTAGAATCAGCGCTCGGGCCAATTCAGGATGTACATAGAAGCCCCCAGAAGAGCTGAAAGTGAAGAATAGCCGGTATTGTCGAACAAATTGTCGATTCTGGATTGAAAAATAGCAAAATCTGCTTCAAAGCGAGACAAAGAAAATTAGTGTAAAATCGTCAATCCTTAGTTGCCCTGGTATTTTATTGGGTAACTTTACGAGCCCCATACAGGTGCCTGGGTAAAAAAGTTACTCAGCCTTTTTTTTGGCTTCGATTATTATTGTTCCGATAACCATCTCGCCCTTTCTCTCCCCCTCCTCCACTTTCTCATCACTCCAGCCAGGACTTCAAATACCCGCAATCGTTGTCCATTTGGCAATTTCTCATCTAAAAGCCGTCTTAAAAGTTTTCGGCGCCTTTGTCTCTCCCCACTCTCCCGCTTCATATCTGGATTCTACGGGAATACCTAATATTGATATTCTTTTTACACGCCTCTTGATTCCCCGCATACTTCACAATGGTCAAGGAAACCAAGTTCTACGACACCCTCGGGGTATGTTTAAACTATACTTGGCTGGTTCGAAGACCGGTTTGATTCGTGCTTTGAAATCTGACTTGGTGTTTCTTTCATTTAGGTCGCTCCCACTGCCACCGAGGCTCAGCTCAAGACTGCCTATAAGAAGGGTGCTCTCAAGTACCACCCTGGTATGTGACAATCCCGGAGACTCCGAATAGCATATAAGGAAACACTCAGCTGACATCTCTTTGTCACATGCAGACAAGAACACCAACAACCCCGATGCCGCAGAGAAGTTCAAGGAACTGTCCCACGCCTACGAGACTCTTTCCGACCCCGAGAAGCGTCAGCTGTATGATCAGCTCGGTGAGGAAGGCCTGGAGCACGGCGGTGGTGGCGGCGGCATGAACGCTGAGGATTTGTTCTCTCAATTCTTCGGCGGCGGCGGCGGCGGCCCCTTCGGTGGAATGTTCGGCGGCGGCATGCGTGACCAAGGCCCGAAGAAGGCCCGCACAATCCACCACGTGCACAAGGTTAACCTCGAGGATATCTACAAGGGCAAGGTATCCAAGTTGGCTCTCCAGAAGTCCGTCATCTGCGGTGGCTGTGATGGCCGCGGCGGAAAGGAGGGCGCTGTTAAGGAGTGCGCGGGCTGCAACGGTAGCGGTATGAAGACTATGATGCGCCAGATGGGTCCCATGATCCAGCGCTTCCAGACTGTCTGCCCCGACTGCAACGGTGAAGGAGAGATCGTCCGTGATAAGGATCGCTGCAAGAAGTGTAACGGAAAGAAGACCGTCGTCGAGCGCAAGGTTCTTCACGTTCACGTCGACAAAGGTGTGCGCGACGGCCACAAGATTGAGTTCCGCGGCGAGGGTGACCAGATGCCCGGTGTCATGCCCGGTGATGTCGTGTTCGAGATTGAGCAGAAGCCCCACGCCCGCTTCCAGCGCAAGGGTGACGACCTGTTCTACCAGGCCGAGATCGACCTGCTTACCGCTCTTGCCGGCGGTGCCATTCACATCGAGCACCTCGACGATCGGTGGATGACCGTCAACATCGCCCCTGGCGAGGTTATCGTTCCTGGTATGTGACTTACCTTTTTTCCCCCCGCACAAGCAACGTGAAATTTGTTACTAACAATTCTCTTTAGATGCCATCAAGGTTATCCACGGCCAGGGTATGCCCTCGTTCCGCCACCACGACCACGGCAACCTGTACATCAAGTTCGATGTCAAGTTCCCCAAGAAGGAGGAGCTCCAGAACCTGGAACTCCTTGAGCAGGTCCTTCCTCCTCGCTCCGAGAAGGTCGTTCCCCCTACCGACGCCATGGTCGAGGACTTCGAGCTCGAGGACCCCGAGAATGAGCACGACCAGGCCCGCGCACACGGCGCGGCCGCACACGGCATGGACGAGGATGACGATGACGTGCCCGGCGGTGCCGAGCGGGTGCAGTGCGCTTCGCAGTAAAAGGATTTCGGAGACAATTTCCATGCCGTAAATGGGGGTTGATGCTAGGCCAATGATGAAGACTTCGCTTATGATACCATGTGAAGGAGGCCCTCTCCTTAACCCCGATTTGACGCGGGGAACCTGTTTGTTTTCTTTTATGCTTTGCAATGGCGTTTCCTCCGAAGACCTGGAAGATATCATTTTCTCTTTTTTCTCTCTGTCTTCTCGGGTTCCATTTCCCAATTTCTCCTGTAATCCTCTTTCGAATCCCTTCTCGCCTTGTCCAATTCTTTTTTCTCTTCTTCTTTTGCATACACGTTTCGGGTCTTTGATCCTTGCTTTTCCATTGCTTTTTTACTTTTGTCGCCCATTTTATGTTTTCCATGGGAGCCGGGGGTTTGTGTGGTGGAGTTGCGCTGACGATGGGAAAGAGTTATGAATCGAAGATGGATGAGACGAGACCACGATTGCGGGCCTGACTCTTGCCAACGGATCTAAAAGATCTATGTTGCCCATGCTGGCTTTGTCCTAGGACAAGGTTTTGGGACGAGGGTCGTGGCGTGATCATGATGGATTCGTACCTTTTTTTTTGCTAGCCTGCACTCTGATGATGACCTTTGAATAGACATTGTATGTTTTCGTTCCAATGCATTTGCTCATCCTATGGATGGTTTGTTTGATATGAGATATGTTGTTGATAGTCGTACGTGTAGTTGTAAAAGTGAAGAGAAGATGGTGGGAGTGCGACGGGATAGCTTCCTTGGAAGTCCTCAAGGTCCTCTTTGCCGTTGTGGGACTGACTTCCAAGGTCGTCTTGTGAAATTCAGTGGTAGGTATGTATGTTGACCAATGTACAATAGGTATATGAAAGAGTGTTTCATCCATGGATGGCTACATCGTAGTTGAGTTGATGTGGGCTATTGAGGTAAAATTCGGAAGATAGACGTTTGTGGGTTGTGGTTTGACGCGACAGTTCATCCTTACCTCGGCAATAATATTAATGAGAGATTCGACATTCAACGACGACAATCTGAATATCAGATGGTGTTGAGGCAGCCTGGCTGCCTAAGGCCGCTCATTTACTTATCTACGTAGTAGAAGGTTGATCTTCCTTCCTCTGTCCCCAGTCAACAGCTCAATTCAATCCATAATGTCTTTCCCATCTTGCCTTCTCTACAGAGGGCGAGTGGAAGGATATGTCTACGTGGGAAGAATTGCCTAGAGTGCACTGGGACTTACTTACATACTTACTTACTATCTCGTCTGTGGCATGAGGGAATGCACCAGGAACGGCATCAAATAGATATCATCAAGAGCTGTTGGTAGGTATTAAATTTCTTCCTCATCCTTGCTATCCATGGCCGCCCTATCTTGCCAATCCTGCTCATTAAGCCAATAGTCCTTATCTTCTACCTCCGCTTCTCCCCGTTACCAGGCTTTGTCGCCACGCAGACGGACATGGAACGTTATTACTTGTTCATAAGGATATATAGCCGTTGTAACTTGCATATTGCTTTGGAAATTGGCTTCTCATAGAGGCAAAGAAAAAACTACAAGTCCACTATACATCTATAACTATTAGAGCCAGGGGGAACTATAGGTGTCTAATAAACTCTTCAAAATGTTCTTCCGGTGTAAAATAGACTCCGGTCTGCTGTATAAGCTGCTTTTATCTAGATTATAAATCATGCTACGGCTACAGTATATTAGAATCCGAGCAAGATTCGCCAGTTCCTTCCTCAATTCCAACTTTGTGTTCTCTATTGTGGGATTACCCCACAGCGCCCCTATAAAATTGAATGGGAAACAGTTTAGCAAAGAGGCAAGAAAATATATAGCTGCACTAACAACTCGCTAACGCTCAGCTTCAATCCAGACAGTTCCATAATCTACGCAGATAAACTAAGAATCTTGTGATTCAATTAATTTAACTGCCCAAAGTCTGGTTTATTCTGTTGACAAGTAAGATGCCGAGACATGCATCATGCCTCATGCCGTCGGGTCTCGTGCAAACAGCCCTGAATCAATTAGAGCCAGCTGCCTACCATATACTGGCCTAGATATACAGGCCACTATAGAATACTAACTAGTTAGAGCCGAATGTGTCTTGACCGTCATGATCCAACACCCACCTGATTTCGCTATGTCTCATATCTCATCGGTTATATATTATTCACTCCGATTTCGTAGTTTCCAATATCAAACATCTTGCACGGTACCCCATTTCTAGTGCTTATTTTATATTCCTACCCTTTTTTACCTGTCATATTCCATGAATAACAATAAGACTGAGAAGGGAAACCCAGGGCAAGCGTTGGTGTACGCTAAACTTCCCCGTCCAAAGCCGCAGGAACTGAAAAGCTTTTAGACGCAGATCATCTCATCGAATTCAAAGAATCGCCACAGAAAGGTGTGGGTGTGTGCAAAGGCCAACATACCTCGAGGCATCCGCGTCATCTAAGAACAGGCCCTACTCGAAGTCGATCTCGAAACCGTAACCTTGAAAAACATCGTGCCAGCCTTCGAACGTCTTCCGCCTGCCCAGCAAGAATCGTACCTGAAACTCCATGGATATGAAAGCGACCTACTCAAGGTTGCCGTCAAGTATGACATAGGAAAGAGTTGGCAGGAACTACCCGAACTACACCGCAAAGTGCTCTCCATCTACGCAGCCAACGCCTTCGGCTGTGTTTTCTTCCTCGGCTCTCGCATCAACCACTCCTGCATTCCAAATGTCACCTTTGCATACAACGAATCGCTCAAAGAAGAGACCTTCCATGTCATACGCGATATCATGGCTGGCGATGAGCTTACGGTCATGTACATTGATGGAATCAATCGTACCCAAAGCCAGCGTCAGGCCGAGCTGGATAAATGGGGATTCCAATGTACCTGCCCGGCATGCGAGGATACTTCTCAAGGCAGACAGAGAGACAAAAAGCGAGCTGAGCTGTTCATCCTTGATCAAAAGCTTGCCAAGACACATTTTCACACAGAGGGCTCTTGCAGAAGGGGGCTGCAGATAGTACAGAGAATGGCAGCCATACAAAAGTCAGAAGGTTTGGTAAACAGACAGCTTAGAATATCGTGAGTTACCCCCTTTGTTTATGTAGTCTCCGGGATATTCTGACATTTTCTTATAGTTACTACGATGCTGCTAGGTACTGTCTGGAATTGAAAGAGCACAGAATGGCCCTGTTGTGGGCTGAGAAAGTGTTGGAGGTTGACCTTTACTGTGTCGGAGAAGATTATCCCGAATACAAGAAAGTGCTTCTGGTTGTGGAAGAGATGAGGAATGCGGTACATGAGTCAAAGCCACTCTCTGAGAGCTCATTGGAATACTTCATGCGAGGTTGACCTGCGGGATCGTGTATCGTTATGTGAATGCTGAGGTACTTGTCCGAAGAGGTGTGATTATTCGAGTGGTAGTGAATGCAAGAAGCCTCGAAATATCGAACTTCTCTGACTTTTTTTGGGGAGGCGAGAGACGGTGTGGTGTGTTGGTGGTAAGACGACAGGGACGAGGAAGACTGAAGGAGAGTCGATTGCTGGAGAGAGAAGGCTTCGCGAAGCTAGCTAGGTATCAACCCAATGCCCTAGGCTAAGTTGCTGTCCTAAAATCATAAGAAATCTACACCTATCTCAGTGGGTAGTCAATAGAGGTAGGTACACAATGAGACATCTGTTGTGTCTAGCAGTATGTGTTTATCATGACATTTGGCCTAGAGTCAACTTGCACAGAGTCGGATCTCTGTCTCAACGCAAATTCCAAGGTAACCGGAGACTGTTGGGATGGAAACCTAGACGGCTCACCTGCCGGAATTAGATCAATATGATGAGTCTGTGGAGCAACTTTGATGAACTGAAATCTAGAATGGGACAAATGATCTGGCTAGCGGATGGCTAGCAATAAATTCCTGCGGTCAGATCTCTCATACGCCCTGATATCAATAGTTCAGCTAGAGGGGGCAAATAAGATTTGGCTAATTGCTAAAGTACCTGCACTTTCCTGGATGACGAGATAAATCACGCGATTGTGGTAGCACGCAATAGCAATATTACCGAGGACTTGGGCCGGCACTAGACATTCAACTCTACTTTGTATTGACTTCAAGCTAACAAGAAGAAGGGTCCGATCACATTATACTAGGGATTGTGTCGATTGCGAAATATCAGTATTGCTCATCTACGACCAAGTACTCTGTACTCCGTATCCTGCCCTTAAGCCGTGAAGCCATATATATCTGTGCATTACGCCCCAGTGCCCCGAGCTCACCGGTATCGGAATGAGACATGACCATATGTTCTAAAACAAAGCTAGTCTCGTGTAATTAGTAACATGGCCGAGAGGTCTGCCGTAAGGACCGGGGATCCTTCGGGGTAAATCCTAGAACTGGTGCTTTTTTTTCTCCGAGGGAATTTGCATCCCATTTCATGATCATGCTAGCTCTTCGTTGAGGACAAGGATTAGAAGTACTTGGTGAACAACTGCCCACCAAGGTCCAGGGATACTCCTTACGTACGGTGCAATCGGGCCGCCTCTTCGGATTTCCCCACAAAGGCACCCCTGCATATGCACATATGCACGCGAGGACCAGCGAGCAGCACCTAGAACATCTCGTGACATCAGTCACACAGACACAAGAGATGGGATAGAGGGATAGACGCTGTTGCATGGCGTGCTCCGGTAAAGATCTCCAAATCATATACAAGAACCCGTATCCCGATGTAGGATAGGCGAAAAGGGGTCCCGGAGGCTAAGAACATGGAATCCCGAGCTAGCTCAAGGACGCTATGTTATATTAGCGGCAAGGGCGAGAAATGAATGCAAAACAAAAAGCCAATAATTTAACCACCTGGATCACTAGTCGATATAGAAGACAAGGTTCTCGTATAAAACAAGGCAAACGCCACCCGGTCTAGGCAAGACGAGGCTGAAACTGAAGAGTATCTCCGAGGAGACGGAGTGTACGATGTACTCCGTGGTCGAGGAGATGCTTGTTCGCATGAGTACGGCTATGCAACTGTAACCAGTTGCAGATCCGAGCATGTCTTAGAGTCAGCTGCCTAAGAAGAACGGCGCGAGCGCCACATTATTTCCTTTTTGCTTCTTCCTGTCGCCTATTTCTTCTCTTGTGTGCCGCTAATAACATCTAGTCTGGTAGCCAAGCGAATCCCGAAGTCTTGGATATGTACCTATGTAACGTGAATAGCGGGAGGAATGTCTTGGATGATATGGTCGAAAGTGCCGAGGAATGCACTAGGAAGACTAGCAAGCGACCAAAGTGGAAGATGTAAGCAGAGGTAGCTGATACGTTTGTTGAAAAGGCCAAGAGTAATCTGTAGCATGGGTAGCCTCGTGGCACCATATTTTAAGTTAAGGGCGCAGCTCTACAGATGTACGGAGTACTCTATAGGTAGGTAACACTGCTTTAGTACTTTGGTTTTTTAGAATATTCCGCTAGACGCGGGCTAAGGATAAAGCTCGATGACGTGATTTAGATCTTGATTGCACCTTTGCAGAGTGGATGAAAAGGATGAAAAAGATGCAGGGGACAAGGGAAAGACATGCATATTCGAAGCTCCATATCAAATTTAAGTATATGGCTCAACCCTTGGCCGTTGGAGCGCCGTTATAACCAAACAGGCAACTACAACATACGGCCTGGGTTTCCCTCCACTCCGTGCGGAGGAGATATTAGCGAGTGTAGCCAAGGTTCTAAGAAGGCCGATCACCTCAGAGATGTGGCTATGTAAAAAAGCAAAGGTCTACGGAGTACTCCGTACAGGTGTTTTCTCCTACATACTTTGTTATGCACCTAACAGATAGAGTAGCCCCGAGCCCAAATAATGGACCCCACGCGAGCTTTTTATTTAATTTAAATATGAATGGACCATTCCGTAACGGGACCACGCGGCAGATGATCAAAATATGATTTTAGATCCCGAGGTCAGTGTGGAGCTATGGGCATATGTATTGTACGGTTCACTTCTTTAAATAAATAAAAAAGAAACTGAAACCAAAACAAATTGAAGCTTTTAGAATTATGTAACATGATATCCAAGGCGGTGGCCCTTTTCGGGGGACCGGTCCTGGAATAAAGTTAATCAGTTTAAGAAGATTCTTGAAACAAGTCCAGTCGACCTCAACCGACCACAATCCACTAAAATCCACTATCATCCACTATCATCCACCTACCAACGTACCATTCAAACGTGGAACCCTCATTTTTCCCTTTCACCATCTCGCCTCCAGATTGCGTGTTCTAGAAGGTCCGTGATTGGTCTTGTGGCCCCACTGGTTGATCTTCTTGGGGCAAATCTCATTGAGGCGCGTTGTCATTCGTCATCCACACCTCTTGGCACTTGAACCGGCTCCTGCAGTGTGGTCCCGCACTTTAGTCATCGTGGACGTTGATATTTATCAAATTGAAAATTGGAACGATGTACATGGGCTATCAGGTGAGGAAAATGTCATGAGAACAAGGAATGGCTTAGTAGCTGTGTGTGTGACAGTGCTTGAAACAACTAGGGCATAAGAAGCCAAGTAGTCCGTCTCATGTCGACCATGGGCCCCATGTTAAAAACGGATATACTCCACGACCCGTCGTCATTCTTCCAGACCGAGTGGGACCTGCCGGTTTACGCTCTTCACTGATCAACTCGGATCGTCGGTGGACCCGGCCGCGTGAAATCCCTCCTGGTTTTTTAACAACGTGGGCTCGCTTTCGACCAGTTTTTGCTTTTTCCTGGTGATTATTTTACTTCGAGGAGCATTCGGTACAAGTCTAGCCCTCGTATAACCCTTGCGTGAATTCGACTGAATTCGACTCAAGCGAGCTAAGCGGAAATTTCCACTCGGGCAAATCTTAATTTGAATCTGGGGAGCTTAGATATTGCGCCATTTGCGATCGAATCACGCATCCAACCGAGGAACATTCTTTTCCTTTTTTTTTTATATATTTCTTTTTTTTTTTGTCGCGCTATGCAAAGTGTGTGATCGTCTGATTTGACATTCTTTTTATATCCCTGATCATCACCACATTTTTGGGAGACTCCATCTTTCCAAACTTCCATCAACACACATCGTCCTTGTGGTGAAGCTTTGTCCAATCCCGGCTTTTGATATTGTCAACACCGGTCTGTACAAGCATATTCATCATGTCCGGAAAATCGGGCGAGGCCAATTCCAGTATTGGCCACACCCTGGCCAAGGTCCTCGGTATCAAGCTCTCATACAGAGATCCTCTGGGTGCTACCGGTGAGACCGTTACAAGAGGAGAATCGGAATTTTCCATGGGCACCGTCGACACATGCTCATACAACGAGCCCGAGCCGACAAGTGTCGATTGGATTCGCGAAATCACCCCGTCCGGAGGCCAACTAGGCAGATATCTGATCAGTCTATTCCCTTTCCTCACATGGATTGGCAACTACAACCTAACATGGCTGTACGGTGACTTGGTTGCCGGTATCACCGTGGGAGCGGTCGTTGTGCCACAGGGTATGGCCTATGCTAACCTGGCTGAACTGGAGGTACAGTACGGTCTGTACTCCTCGTTCATGGGAGTTTTGATCTACTGGTTCTTTGCCACGTCAAAGGATATCACCATTGGGGTGAGTGATACTGCGACCGATGCAATTCAATAACGTTACTGACCTCATCTCATAGCCCGTGGCCGTCATGTCAACTCTTACAGGAACTATCGTGCTTAAAGTCCACGAGGAGTACCCGGATTACCCTGCCCATTTGATCGCATCCGCTCTTGCTATCATTTGCGGTGGTATTGTTCTAGTGCTGGGTCTCCTCCGCCTTGGATTTATTGTCGATTTCATCTCTCTCCCCGCTATTTCGGCCTTCATGACCGGATCGGCTATCAGCATTTGCGCCGGACAAGTTTCGACTATGTTGGGCGAGACAGCCAAATTTAGTACGCGCGGTGCCACCTACCTGGTCATTATCAACACCCTCAAACACCTTCCCAGTTCGACATTGGATGCTGCTATGGGTGTCACTGCCTGTGCAATGTTGTACATTATCCGTTCAGCATGCACTTACGCCGCGAAGAAGCAGCCTGCCAAGGCCAAGATGTGGTTCTTCATCTCGACTCTTCGCACCGTGTTTGTGATCTTGTTCTACACTATGATTAGTGCCGCCACGAACTTGCACCGAAGGGATCACCCGGCATTCACGCTCCTCGGAGACGTCCCTCGAGGATTCCAGCAAGCCGCCGTACCCACTATGGATCCTAAGATCATTAAGTCCTTCATTGGCGAGCTTCCAGCTGCGGTCATTGTTCTTCTGATCGAGCACATTGCCATTTCCAAGTCTTTCGGTCGTGTTAACAACTACACTATTGATCCCTCTCAGGAGTTTGTGGCCATTGGCGTGAGTAACCTTCTCGGGCCCTTCCTCGGTGGCTACCCCGCGACTGGATCGTTCTCCCGGACAGCTATCAAGTCTAAAGCTGGAGTGCGAACACCCCTTGCTGGTGTCATTACCGCGGTCGTGGTGCTCTTGGCTATCTATGCCCTGCCTGCTCTCTTCTTCTACATCCCCAAGGCTTCTTTGGCTGGTGTCATTATCCACGCTGTGGGTGATCTGATCACTCCCCCGAACACTGTTTACCAGTTCTGGCGCGTATCTCCGCTTGATGCGATTATTTTCTTTGTTGGTGTCATTGTCACTGTCTTTAGTTCCATTGAAAATGGTATCTACTGCACTGTCTGTGTTTCGCTTGCAGTCCTACTTTTCCGAGTGGCCAAGGCCCGCGGTCAATTCTTGGGCCGTGTTACTATCCACTCCGTTGTCGGAGACCACCTGTTGGATGGCGATGGAAAGTACGGGTCGTTCGGAACTAACAAGACTCCCTCTGACGACGAGGACCACCACCAACGAACCATCTTCCTTCCCATCAACCACACCGATGGCTCCAACCCCGATATCGACGTGGAGCAACCCCTTCCTGGCATCTTCATCTACCGCTTTTCCGAAGGCTTCAACTACCCCAACGCCAACCACTACACCGATACCCTGGTTCAAACCATCTTCAAGAGCACCCGCCGAACGAACCCCAAAGCCTACAGCAACCGTGGTGAACGTCCCTGGAACGACGCCGGTCCCCGCCGCGGCAAGGAAGGCAGCGACGACGACTCACACTTACCCCTTCTCCAAGCCGTTATTCTGGACTTCTCATCCGTGAACAATGTCGACGTTACCTCAATCCAGAACCTGATCGACGTCCGCAACCAGCTGGATATGTACGCCTCCCCCCGCACCGTTCAATGGCACTTCGCACACATCAACAACCGCTGGACAAAGCGCGGCCTGGCTGCCGCAGGCTTCGGTTACCCGACCCCCGTCGCTAGCGACGGCTTCCACCGGTGGAAACCCATTTTCAGCGTGGCCGAGATTGAAGGCAACGCCTCAGCCGCCGCCCATGCCGAAATCGTCGCCAACCAGCGCGAACAGTCCCTCCACAAGAACGCCGATATCGAATCCGGCCTCAAGTCTGATTCCAACACCATCGCGTTGGAGACCGACGGCATCGAGACCGCGTCCGAGAGCTCCGAGGTCGTCCGCGAGGACAAGTTCAACCGCGATATCACGGACAGCAAGCCATACCAGCGTCGTCCTAAGGTTGCGCTCGTGCAGGGCATGAACCGGCCTTTCTTCCACATCGACTTGACCAGCGCTCTCCAAAGTGCCGTTGCCAATTCCTCGGACTTGATCCCCCACATTGAGTGATTCGTCTTGTCTTCTTTATTTCTGCGCTTCATTTCCTCGATTTGCACTGCATCTCCTGCTTGCTACTTTGTCTGCATCGATCAGTTGTTCCTCCCTGGCTTGGAGTCTGATCTGATATACCCCCCGATTATGACCTGTTAATATCGTTTTCGCTCTTGTCATTTTCGCTCCCCCCTATACTTTTTGTCACTTAGCACTGTCTATATTGGATGTATTCCATGGCATTGACTGTGGACATCCTGTTGTTGTGATAATATTCTTTCAGCACTATTCCCTTGGTTCGCGTGTGTTGGTTTATTTTGGTCTGGGTCTTGTTTGTTGACCCTTTTGGATATGGGAAGAAACGGATTGTTTGGAATGGACTTGTCTCCTTGGTTTCTTCCTAGGGAGATACATACCCCTTTTGCTTACATATATCTATCTTTGATAGACACTTGGTGAATCTATTCCACCTTATCGTTTGAACATGACCTGTGTACTCCGTAGTCCCTTAGCAAACCCCCGCGTAACCCATCATTGGTAAACCAGCCTTCAGATCTGTCCAGGTGTCAGATATCTGATTGATAATCGATCATCCTCATCCACGCCCTGTTACATATTTTATTAACGCATCTCCACTCTTCTTCCGAGTCTAACCGCGCAACCCCAATCTGATCCACATGTCGGCAAAATTCGAAGCTCTACCTTGTCTTTTGTCTAAATATTTCCATAGGCTACTCGAGCTAAGCGAAATCTTTGATAGTTGGGACAAATTTGAAGATCTGTAATTCTGTAATTAAGGGCTTCGAAGGTTAGACTAGTTAACATGCTGACCTCTACGGAGTAGAACCAAGATGGTTTCCTATTCTGAACTAGCGCCTTCCGAAAACATCCATGATGTACTCCGTACCTATGCGTACTTGATTTCCTGCCATGTGGGGATTTCCTATTTCAGATGCCGCCGCTTTAATGAGGGCGCTCGGAGTCAGGCTCACTGAGTAAATTGCAGTCCGGGCTCAGAGTCGATCACGTGGTATAATAGTCAGGACTATATGCACTCACCCTCACTCCATACCCAAAGGAGCACTACGCCCCACAATTTTGTTTATTCTTGTTATCCTCCAGACTGGTTACTATCTTGAGCGGTGCTTCCATTGCTTTGGGGATGCGAGTGGAGTCAAGACTCTGAAGTAGTTGCAAGAGCAAATCTTTTCCTGAAACGTCGCGATAGATAGCATCGATCCCGATTTGACCTTGATCATCATCATCAAAAAACAACGACAGATACACCATCGAGCGAGTTATCCATGGCCGGAACCAGAGCTATAATGATGTCGCATTCTGGCGGCACACTCAGGCGCTGAGCTATTTTGGTGCCGACGAGGACTATGTCGCAAAGAGTACCTCCACGGCACGGACATGCGGCGAGCTACAGGATGCCTTGCAGAAAGTCCAGAGTGGAAAGGGTGTGAGACTTGTGGAGGCGTATATGGGCCATGAGGATGTGCAAGGTGCGTTATTGTATCTTTCGAATAAGCAACTTGCTCAGGAGAAGAAAGAGGAGATGGATGGATGGATGGATGGATGGGGTTGGGATCCGCCATTCTTGAAATGTTTAGGGACTGGATTTCTACAATGAACGGTCTAGTCTAGTTCAAGGCATCTGCCGTCCATAAGACGCCAAGACTCAACCTATCTACTTGAATGTCTGCTCAGTAACAGCCCATGGACTAGGAGACACATTATCTGTCCACTCTTCTCATGGGGGCCTCCAAAGCAGCAAAATCCCGCTTACACTCATGTCCCAGTCTTAGCCAACAAGAGAACGCTCCAGCCCATACTGCGCATATTGCCCGAGACTACGTTGCTTCTCTTGGGCGGGAGATCATGATATGGCCCCCTTAACGTACTCTACGTAGGTCTGAACGAGAGCGTCGGATTGGTTGACGAGAGACCCATAGAGCTAAACTTATTTTAGAAAGCAAAATGCAGTACCAATCAACACCGGCTTGAAAACATAAGCTGAACGGTTATGCCCGAAAGGCGTATGCATTTGCAATTGCTGCAGCAACCTCGCTTGGAATAAAAATAGTCGTCGCTGCCGTCATCGCTTTTGTTAGAACGTACATCTGTGCATTCTATATACCGTGATAGAACTAGCTTGAAAGCTACGTATGTACTCTAGAAACAAACGCATGGATCCCACTGGACAATGAGCTGTTACGTAGTGGATAAGGCTGGAATTGAAGGATTCAAATAATTTTGGTAAATTAACTGTCCCTGGTTTACGCGTGTGCTGGCCGGGAAAATATCAACATTGGGGGCTGTTACGATCCCATGGGCTATCCGGTAACTATAAATAATACTTGCATCCGACACCTGTGCTAGCACCTCATAAAATCAAAACAATCCTTTCCTTTCCTACGACTGGTTTTCAATCATGGTACAAATAATGTTTGCCTCATTGGTGAACGCCGCATCTGTATTGGTGGTCTTTGGTTTTATCTCCACCACGTCAGCAACATCCCCAGGGTACAATTGTAAGGCTGGACAATCTTGTTGGCCATCGAACAAAGAATGGGAGAGCTTCAACAGCAGTCTGTCCGGAAACCTGCACCGCACGATCCCCTATGCTGCAAGCTGCTATTATAGTTCTCAATACTATGACCCTTCAGCCTGTGATATTGTCAAATCGAACTATTCAACAAACCAAGCACGAACCGACGTATACGGCGCAGCAACAGGACTAAACTGGGAAGCATGCCGATCCCAAACCTGTGCCCTGAATGCTTTGGATCCGGCTGAGGACATTTCCGTTAATTGCCACCTTGGCCGACTATCGTCATTGTATATCGATGCTAGTGAACCAAGCCATGTTGTTACCGCTGTGAAATTCGCCCGAAAGCATAATCTTAGGGTCACCATCAAGAATACAGGACATGACTACTTTGGACGCTCCACTAGTCCCGACACTCTTGCAATATGGACTCACAATATGAACAATATGAAGTATCACGAAGACTTTACTGCGTCCAATTGTTCTGCCTCGAACGGTCAACATATCGCAGAGATAGGGGCCGGTGCTCAGGCCACGGACGTCTACAACTATTTCACAAAGTTCAACATGGATGTTACCGGTGGCAATGAAGGGTCAGTTGGCCTGGCCGGCGGCTTTGGTCTAGGAGGTGGCCACGGTGTCTTTGGTCCCAAGTATGGTCTGATGGTGGATAATGCGGTCGAATTCGAGGTCGTCACTGCAGACGGCAAATTGCGAATAATCAATAAATGCAATGATCCCGAGCTCTTCTGGGCCATGCGAGGCGGAGGAGGAGGCTCCTTCGGCATTTTGACAAGCTATCGCTTTCAACTTCACCCAGCGGTCAAGATCAACGTGTATCAGTTTGAGGGCAACTTCACGACACACGGGAACGAAACTGCCAATTACCCTGCATTGAAACAGGTTCTCACGCAACACGCAACCTACCAACCTACCTGGTCTCATAACAATATCTCAGGACATGCTTACTACTGGCCAAACAAAGCTGAAATTTACCTTGTCCTGCCTTCGAACAACGAAACAGCTTTGAAAGCCCTGACCAGTGGATTTTCCTCCTTTTTGGCAAATCAAAAAGATATTCAGGTCAGCAAGAGCACTTACACGACATATCCCAAATATACCGAATTCTTACAGATTACCGATGGGATCGCTGCCAAATACACACCGGGCGGAATCTTCGAAGCTGTTGCAGGTCGATTGATCCCGCGCTCATTATTTCAGAGCAAGCGCAAAGTAGCAGACCTAGTCGACGCCGTCCTTCAAGGAGTTCGGCTCAGCAATAAACTGGTCCCCAAGGGTGGTTCCCTCACCCAAATCATCATGACCACGCCTGTGAATCACCAAAATGGCAACACGACAAGTGCCAATCCTGCCTGGCGCCCGGCTCTCTGGCACACTCTCATGACAGGTGGATGGACTCAAGAACTCGGCGTCCAAAATGAGACAAATCTGCAAGAGGCATGGTTGGATACTGTCGAGCCACTGAAACTTTTGACGCCTGGTGGAGGGTGCTATTTGAATGAAGGCCATTACTTGGAGCCGGAATGGCAAGAGACCTTTTTCGGGTCGAATTATCCTGAGTTGCTTCGGATAAAGAAGAAGTACGATCCTACCCACTTCTTTGACTGCTGGAAATGTGTTGGCTGGAAGGGTCCGTCTGAGTAAGTTGTTCTTTCTTTTTTTGAGTTTATCGGCGAATCGAAGGCTAACATTGAAACGCGTGTAGTGCCTACTACTGCTACGACTAGCTCGGATTTGGCATCTTACGGTTAATCTATGGAGCTTGTTTTGATTACCAGTCTCTCCTCCGGTTTTAGTTGCAGTACGCTGGAGCTTCTTGAGAGCTCGTAGAGGGTCTATTGGCTTCACGAAGGGACAGGGGAGAAAATCCGAGCTCGAGTAGAATTAGCAACTTATTTAAGGAAATCTGATGGAGGAGCTTCATACGAGAAGAATAATATATACGAAGACTGAGATTTCTTTTTAGAGTTGGGCTAAAGGACTTAGGGGTAGAGGTACATAAGGTAGGTGTGTCATATCAAGGTGACCAGACGGGGTATGTTGTAAATTACCCTATATCCGATCGGATGGTTTAGTACTGTATCTGACCGGGTATTTGGAGTATGTGACAGTATAGTAACGTAACTTTGGGCTGTTACTCGGTAGTTACTAGGTAGAAAATCATATATGTAACCCTACATTAATTCCTATCTGTGTATCACCCGTTGTAGGCCTGATTAGGCTACTCCGTGCTCGACCCTGTGTGGTCTGGTTACTCGTACTCGCTCTTGTGTAGTCAATTATCTTTTCCGCAATACGAACGGGATCCGCCTCTCAGCCCTGGAGGAAAACGTGGAGTCGAGAGAAGCGCTGTGATTGGTTCTGCATCTCAGTTCCCCAAAGGGGACTAGCGCTGTTTATCGGGAACATCCGCTTCAAGTTCTTTCTTCAACCTCATCATACTTGGACAGGTAAACTTGTTGTAGATCATGGTGATCATTTCAGTCAGCCTAGGGGCCAAAGACCTACGTTGTATATCTTCCGTCCCCTCAAACCGGAGATTTGTTCTGGGGCCAAAGTCCAAAGCCAGCCAGTAATTGGCTGCCGCAGGAAACATAATGTCAGGTTGTTTACAAAATAAAAAGGAGAACAGAAAAGAAAAGAAAAATAGGAAAGAGTCGTGGAATTTCCCTATATAAGGGGGATGCCTGCCGGGAAGTTTCAAGATCATAACCACCCTTTTTTTAACTCACCCGGAGAATCTTGGAACCAGTAGCCATGAAGCTACTCTCACCTACGCTGCTGTTGACGTTTCCGGCCTTAATCTTAGCATCTCCTTCAGTCACCATTGACGCTGGTACCATCAACGGTGGAAAGTGCAAGGATGGAAAAAACGCAGTCTACTACAAGGGAGTTCCTTTTGCTGAGCCTCCCGTTGGAAAGCTTCGCTTTGAGCCTCCCAAAGTATACAGTGGAAAATATGCTAATGGGGCATTGAATGCAACGACCCCTGCCGCCACCTGCATTCAGTTTGGGGATGCCATGGTACCATCAGGGACGAAATCTGAGGACTGGTAAATTATTTCATAAATTTTGAACCCGTCTGTATTTCTAACACAATGGACACTTCAGCCTTTACCTCAACGTTTGGACTCCAGCCAACGCCACCAAAACATCGAAGCTGCCTGTTAAAATTTGGGTATACGGTGGATCCGACATGAGTGGTGGAATTGACTACTCTCTATACGACGGCTGCAGCATTGCAGATGCAGGCTCAATTTTCGTCTCCATCAACTATCGACTCGGGCCTCTCGGCTTCATGGCACTGCACAGTGCAGGGATATATGGCAACCAAGGAATTCAAGATCTTCTGCTTGGACTAGACTGGGTCCAAAAGGAGATTTCTGCTTTCGGAGGTGATCCGGTATGTGAATAGAGTCAAGCCATGGCATGCATATCTGACCATATATGTGTTATCTAGGAAAAGGTGGTTCTCACCGGGCAATCAGCCGGAGCGACAGACGTGTACACTGTTGCTACTCTTCCTCAAGCACCTTCTCTATTCAAGAGTGCTATTGTAGAGTCTATCGCCTTACCTTCACTTTTGACCAATTCAACAGTTCAACAAACTGGCGCATCGTATGCACAAACTCTTCGATGTGGCGTTCGTGATGTGAGTATAAAAGCTTCCTATCCTCTGAATGTTTATTAACTTTGATAGAAATCATGTCTTCAGTCCAAGACAACAGCCGATCTACAGAGCGCAATCGACTCTGATAGCCTGCTCCACAAGGGACTTGGAGCGCTGAATGGCCTTGGTGTTCTCAATAGGAACACGCACCACTTTTGGCCTTATGTGGACGGTACTGTTGTCAGTGAGAATCCAGCAACCCGCGGCATACAGGTTCCGACAATCTTTGGATATAGTATGTTCACTCATATTTGCTCGAGATTATATCTAACCACGTAAATCATCAGATCAAAGAGAAGGCATGATGGATACTCTCACAAAATATGACACTACGAAGGCTATTGCGGCCCTCACGGCGGCTGAGTATACGTCTTTTCTCCGCGGAAACTGGGGCTCCGCTGCTCATATTATCCAAAAGTATTATCCTTTGTCTTTGTTTGAGGCTGCTACCAACGGGTCAACCTCGCTGGCTGTACTTTTCGCCATATCAAGTGTCATCACAGATTCCGAGTTCAAATGTTCCGGTTACCAGAGTGCAGTGCAAGCCACGCGGAAAAACGTGCCGGCATGGATTTATCAATTCACCCATAATTCTACTTGCACATGGCTGGACACAATGCCTCAGTCGGCAATATCAATCTTTGGCGCCGCTCACACCGCTGAAATTCCATACGTCTTTGGAAATCTTGACTTCGACTTTCCTACCCAGAACACTACTTGCACCGGGTCGCAATTGGAATGGAACCTCAGCAAGGAGATGATGAGTTTGTGGACGGCAATGGCAGAGAGTGCCAAGCCATCTACTGGAGATATCTCTTGGCCGGCGTTCAAAGTTACCCCACAGGGACTGAACACGCCTGGAATGATATTCGGCAATTCGAGTACACCTAGCACTATTGACTTCTCTGCTTGCAAAATTTGGGCCCAGGTTGATGCAATGGTGGACGCGGGCAACGCTACGACCACAGCAGTACCTTCCAGTACCAGTGCGAAGTCATCAGTTTCGCCGACCAATGGCGCTGCGATGATTTTTCCAACGACTATGATGTTCGCTGCTTGTTGGTTGTTTTTGACTGTAGCGTCTATGGTTGTCTAACTTGGGTTTACAAGCTATAATATATCCAATAATTTGCAATTGATTGAAAGCAACCTTGAAATTCTACGGTTCGCGTTCGCGGTTTGAAGCCAAGTCTATGAACGTAATACCCAAGGGCTACTGTCCAACATGGGCATGTATCGGTAGCGTACATTATGACACTCGTTGTTTGTAATTTTCATATATTTTGTGTACCGATCCATCTCCTTGCCCCGGTAAGACATAGGAGAATTGCGACTTCAACGTACATGCCTCGTCGCTACGGTGGCAGTTTCAAAAGCATGAACGGACAGCTTTCGAAATAGAAACTTGGTACATCAATACTAGCTAGCAAGAAGAATAACAAAACTACAGCAAAGCCTCAGAAGATACGTCTTGCAACCGGGAGAAAAAAGGCGTAAATACTGAGTGGAGGCTGGCTAGCCGCATAAGTTTGCATTTCATACAGCTCGCGTATTCCATGCTGCAGTTAAAGGTTGCATCAATAACGCCTTACACGTCACTGCTGGAAGAAATATTGATAGTTAATACATTGTCAATCGACACCAAAAATGGCCCTTTCCCTTAACGTCACAGCGGCCCACAACATAATTGATATGCCGGACGCACAAGCAGAACAAGCCTTCGGGTGCTCCCCCGAATTGGGCATCTTCGATGCTGCGGGGTAGTCTAAAGAACATCACTGCTACTCTGTACGGAGTAGTATGATACGCTTAGTTGCCCCGAGGGGGATCAGCCCTGGAGGTAGCCAGAATATAGCTAAGATATATTCCGTACATAGTCAAAAATAGCGGGACTGGCTGAGTTGGGTGGATCAGATCATTTCGGCCCCAATCTTGGCGAGGCTTAGGGGGCCCAAGCCAGTGACACGTTGGGATCTGCAAGAATCTTCCTATTCGGGTAATATAGATGCTAGACCAGTCAACAAGGAACATTTAATCACAATCGATGACACCGGCAGTAAGATTGCGAGGCTGGATCAACATCAAATTGAAGGACTGAAGTATAAAGGATACCAGATATCTGTGTCGCAAAAACCACTCAACAAACGGTTTTGCATTCTTAACCACACTTCAAATTACCTCAACGACATCCTTTTCTCTGTCCTACCAATTAATTCAAAGCGATATGGCTGTTGTAGGCTATCGGGACGGCATCGCTATCCTCCAGCTGATCGTGTTTCCCATCGTTCTCGTTGCTGCCATTTTCATCTGGAAGAGGACAGGTTGGAGAGAAGGCAGCAAGGTTTGGCGGTATGCCGTCACCCTTTCTCTCATCCGGATCGCTGGAAGTATATCCTCGCTGCTGGCAATCAGCAATGATTCCCACAACATAAAAGTTGCTGTGGCAGTATGCCAACTGATTGGTATTGCACCTCTCTTGCTAACTTTTATCGGACTGCTGAGACAAATGTGAGGTTTCCATTGCAAAAGTATTCAATCGCGCTGATCAGAGACTAACATATGTCTTTATAGTGATGTGGAGAAAGTAATGCCCCCCAGATCCATGGCATTGTTGACTCTGGTCACCCTCATCGCTCTCATTCTCGGTATCGCTGGAGTCCACTCCTCTTCCACCGGCACGGATGGAACTTACCACCCTGGCAAACTCTCAAAAGTAGCCATGGGAATTTTCCTGGCTGTATTCGTTATCTTTGTTCTCCTCAGTGTTTGGCTTTTCTATGAGCTGAGCTTCTCTCTGCGGAGATTCCAAAAGAAGCTGTTCCTGGCCATTGCACTTTCTATTCCGTTGTTGGCGGTTCGCCTCGTCTACTCGGCGCTCAGCGATTACACAACGCTTAGTTCCTTCGCACTGAATGGAAATACCACGATCTATCTGTGCATGGATGTATTGGAGGAAATCATTGCCATGGGAATAACCATGGCCTTGGGAATATCAGCCATTCTGGAAAAAGACTTTGTGAAGCTTACTCCAGTCTCCCAGGAAGATACCGAGCCAAAACCGATGGGTGCGTGAGTTTTGTTTTATGTTTGAAGGATGGGTCTTTTGGGCGTGAAGAATGGCTTTAAGGATGAAGAACTAAGAGAAAGAGAAAGAAGAAAGCCGTCAAGTTGTGTATAGGGGGAAGTTCTCTTCCATAATGATACTGAATTTGTTTCGACTGAAAGGGCCAATGTATTAAGAAGCGAAGCTAAGTCAATCATCCATCGAAATATCACCACTTGTAATACTTCTGTGATATAGTTCACATCGCCTAAGAGAAGTAATTCTGCGGTCCATTCCGATCCCGATACCGGTGTAAATTACCGTTTAGTACTGTATCTGACCGGGTATTTTCAAACGGGATATGGCCCCCCTAGGCCTTAAACAGGAATCATGGTTTTTGTTATGGCTGTATTTTTTCCCACAGAATCCGATGCAGTTTCGCTCATTATTAAATACCCCATTTATCATCTCTATCTGCATGAATCAATGACAAATTCTTGACCTCGGGTGGAGAAATGGAGAAAGGCAAGGCGCATTTGAGTGAATGACGCGGCATCATTTCGGAATATTCAGCATTTTCAGCCCTATTGGACACTTCTCAGGTGTTAGCTGTATGATTTGCAGATCTTGGCGCAAAAGGGTTGGCCCCAAACGGCTGAGTCTTGACCTTCAGCACAGCCCTCAGCCCAACGGAGCAGCCGCATAGTTTGTACCTTAAAAAGAGTCGTCAATGCCAAAGCTTGTTTCCTTTTTTCAACCGCCAAGAGAACTTGCCAAGTGCTCATTTTTCATCTTATTCGTATTCCCTTTTGGATCATAGCTATGCCAGCGCGTGGACGAGCTTCCAGAAATTGCGGCAACTGCCGATCTATCAAGCGAAGGGTAAGTGCCTGGAATCAATCTGCTGTTGGATAGGACTCGCTCAATGCTGAGTACTGAGTATTTGTGTAAAGTGCGACCAGAAGTTTCCCCATTGTGGACAGTGCATTCGTGCGCGCGAAGAATGTCAAGGGTATAGAGATGAATGGGAGCTGGTCTTCCATGATCAAACCACCCACACAATTAAGCGCTCCAAAGAAGCTTGGGCAAAGGCAGACAGCTTGGAAACAATGAAAAGATCGCCCCCATCCCGCACTCTGAGCCTCAGCTCGGACGAGGTGGGCGTCAACTATTTTCTCTTTCATTTCGTCGTTGGTGGCCTTTCTCCCTCTCGAGGGTATCTGAACTATGTGCCGGCAGTGTTTAGCGCTGATGGCGAGAACCCGACCTTGATGGCTAGCATGGCAGCGGTGGGTCTTGCAGCTCTGGCAAACTCCACTCAACAGCCTGAACTGTTCCAGCGGGCCCACACAAAATACTGGGAAGCGATAGACAAAGTGAACGCAGCGCTCAGTTCCTCTGTCGAATCTATCAAGGACAGTACCTTGATGTCAGTCATCTCTCTTGGCTTGTTTGAGCATGTGAGCAATTTTGAAACATGGTTCCAATATGTAAAAGGAACCGTGGCGCTGGTGGTTTCACGTGGCAAGAGCCAATTCTCAAGTCCAGCCTCTATTCCCATGTTCAATCAAGTGCGGGCAGATATGTGCGCTGCCTGTGTTCATCGCCTTGAGCCGTTTCCACGAGATATGCTTGAGTTGCAAGAAGAGGCAAACAAGCAGGCCGACAACTCTAGTTGCTTTTGGCTACTAGGAGTGCTGGCCACCCGGACTGTCAATCTTCTGTCGGATGTTACGGTGGTCACAATCAAAGATGGTGCAACTTTAGCACACTTTGTGCAGGAATCTGCTGTCCTCCAACGTGACTTCCAAGACGTTCTGGGTAATTTTAGGACGCAAGAACCGTATACAACGATTGAAGATTACAGTGGAGACCCAGATCTCGTTTATAATTCTCGATATGACCTCTACAGGTCCGCGTGGGCAATAAGACTTTGGAACAATTCTCGAATCCTTCAGGTCATTGTCTGCGAGATTGAATTCCACCTTTTGTCGAAAGCCCTCACTGCAAATCCCCCACCAGCCCACCGAAAGCAAATAGCGACAACCCTTGAAGCGACATGTCAAATCCTCAAAACTCTGGGTGACGATATTTTGGCCACAGTTCCGCAGTCCTTGGGAGCTGTGTTGCCCCCAACTGAGCCTCCTACTTCTGCCGATTTATCTTCCGATCCATCTGCCAACGCAAGTGCTTCGGGTGGGCATCTGCTACTGTGGTGTTTATACACGGTTGGAAAATCCCCAGTCACAAGAGGCCGCGCCCGAAAATGGGTCATGAAGCGTCTGAGGGACATTAGTCAAAAATCAGGTCTCCCAATAGCCCTGCAGTTTGTCAATGATATTGATGAGATAGACAAGGCGGCGAGCATGTTAGAGTCTGCCGATAATTGATGACTTGATATATGGTTTGTATTGATAATTTCTATGGCGGGAGGCAACTGCGTTCTCTATATTCCAATAAAGACAAACATCCATCAGCAACAGAAACATAGCACCCAATTGCAAGATTTCCGCATATTATAGTCGACCTCTCATGGAGCTTACTGGGGCCGCTCAGAAGAGTATCGTCCACGGGTCAGATCAGACGCTTATGTAATGAAATGTGACCCGGTCAGGCGGCTCATAGGCGTGCTCAAATCTACGCAGTGAGCAAAAAGCGGCAAGGTCTGAGTACAAAAACGGAAAGAGAACGCCAAAAAATGGCAGAGGAAATCCACTATGTAGGTAGGTATATATCGACGGGCATATAATTTGTTCAATTAACTTTCTTCAGCAAAAGGGTTAGGTGGATCCATAGTATTCCTTCCAAAACTAATAAAACTGAGATTTCACAACCCCATCTCTTCTCCCTCCTCCATCCCTCAAAAGAGAGAAAGCTACACAGCACCAAAAATGGCAAATCCCCAATCCACAAGCACCGGAATCTCCCTCCAAGAGCTGAACACAACAAACCTAGAAGAAAGACCCGCACGAACAATCCAAAATGACCCCTCAACGCCCCCCTCGGAAACAGACATAATGCAACAATCCCTGCTAGCAGACTCCCAAGTCCCAGACGGCGGCGAAGCCTGGGTCGTGATATCGGGTTGCGCAGTGGTAACATGGTGGTTCATCGGAACATCCTACTGCTGGGGAATTCTTCAAGCTGCGCTTGTCAAAGAAGGTGTATCATCATCGTCAACGCTGGCATTCGTCGGGTCCCTTGCAACAGCGTGTATCTCTTTCCTGGGTATTCTGAATGCGCGCATCATCCGTAAACTCGGGACGCGCAGATCGGCCATTGCGGGTGTTTTCTTTCTCGGTCTTGGGGAGGTGCTGAGTGGGTTCTCGGCTATGAATATTGGGGGGTTGTTCGCTACGGCTGGGATTGTTATGGGAATTGGTATTAGGTGAGATTGATCTAATCTAGGACTTGTGTTCATGTATAGATAGTATACGTGGACGCTGGTTATATACCACAGCCTACGACTGGGAGACTGTTACTAACCAGCACTACAGTCTCTGCTTCATGGTCGTCTCCGTCACGCCGGCGCAGTATTTCCGAGCGAAGCGCGGAATCGCGAATGGCATCGTCTATGCAGCGGGTGGACTCGGCGGTGCTGTGATTAGCTTTGTGATGAATGCGCTGCTCGAGCGTGTGGGCGTGCAGTGGACGTTCCGGATTATCGGGTTTGCTACTTGGGTTACGGGCTTGCCAGCTGCGTATTTAATTAAGCAGCGGGTTCCGATTCCGCCTTCGGCTGTTGTGGATTGGTACGTTCTACTCCTACATTACTATGATGACTTTCGTTATATTATACTGCCATTGTTAGTGAACTAACGCCCTCTACAGGCGTCTATTCCGTGACATCCGCTTCGTCCTTCTCTTCGCAATGGGTGCAATCGCCACATTCCCCCTCCTAGTCCCGCCCTTCTTCCTACCTCTCTTCACAGCTTCACTGGGAATGTCATCCGGCACGGGAGCAGGTATCGTCGCAGCATTCAATTTCTCCTCTGCGCTGGGGAGATTACTTTGTGGGCTATGCAGTGATTTTGTCGGACCGCTGAATACGCTATTTATTTCTCTCCTGCTAAGCGCGCTGAGTATGTTGATTATCTGGCCTATCTCAACTTCCCTGGGGCCGTTGGTCGTCTTTGTTATTGTCAACGGTATGGCGAATGGAGGCTTCTTTTCAACTATGCCTACCGTTGTTGGGAATACATTTGGCTCGGCGAGGGTGTCTGTTGTTATGGGGATGGTCGTGACGGGTTGGGCTGGGGGATATTTGCTTGTAAGTTGACTAGCTGTGGTTGTCGATGTGGTTTGATATATGAGCTTGTAGTACTAACTATGCATACAGGGCGCCCCCATTGCTGGGTTTATCCTCGATGCTGCTGGCGGGGAGAATAAGGGGATTATGGGGTACCGTCCGGCTATTTTCTATGCTGGTGCAATGGCTCTTGTTGCTTCTATTATTGGTCTTTCTATTCGGCTGAAGACTGATATGAAGCTGCTCAAGAAGCTGTAAGATGGGTACGTCTGGGGTTATGGATATCGTATGATGTTAGGATGTACCACATGTAAATTAATAGAATTTGAATGGATAAATATATCAATAGAGAAAGAGAAAGAGAAATAGAAATAGACAAAATAGAGAAAAGAGGAGTCAACAAGCGAGGCATATAGATGGCCGAGGTTCAACGGGGCCCCGTAGTTCCAAGTACTGCGAACTACGCCGCATCCACCAGAACGTCAAGTCTTTTTCTTCAATTCATATTCACCTCTCATTTCCCTCAGAGATATATTAAAAATCTATTCAATTCAAAATGACTTTAAATGCAATCAATTGTCTGAGACGTCCAGCACTGCACTTCAGAAGCTTGGTCATTCCTCTACGTCAATCACCAATTAAATCATGCATCGCGCAATATAGCTCCCATTCACCAATGGGCTCAACAACCGCCAGCACACGCAAAAAAGTAACAATCCAGACCATTCAAAACCTCTACAAAAAGAACGAACCCATTACAGTCCTCACAGCATCCGATTTCCCTAGCGGCCATGTCGCCGACACAGCCGGAATGGAGATCGTGCTCGTAGGCGACAGCCTCGCAATGGTCGCAATGGGCATGGAAGATACAAATGAAGTAACAATGGACGAGATGCTTCTCCATTGCCGGAGTGTAAACCGTGCCGTTAAAAGTGCCTTTACAGTGAGTACTGCACACATGCATACATACATCATACATGCATACCCCACCCCCACCACAATAAATCATCTCACAATCCATATAGATTGCAGACCTACCAATGGGCTCATACGAAACAACCCCAGAAAAAGCCCTAACCTCCGCAATCCGAATGGTAAAAGAAGGCGGAATGAAAGGCGTGAAACTCGAAGGCGGAGCAGAGATGGCATCAACAATCCGCAAGATCTCACAAGCTGGGATCCCCGTCATGGCGCACATTGGACTAACACCGCAGCGACAGCACTCGCTAGGCGGGTTCCGTGTGCAGGGCAAGTCAGCTGCGGGCGCAGTGAAACTTCTGCGGGATGCATTGGCTGTGCAGAAGGCTGGTGCTTGTATGGTTCTTATTGAGGCTGTGCCGCCTGAGATTGCGGAGATTGTTACGCGGCGGCTGAGTGTCCCGACTATTGGGATTGGGTCTGGGAATGGGTGTTCGGGACAGGTGCTTGTGCAGGTTGATATGCTTGGGAATTTCCCGGAGGGGAGGTTTTTGCCCAAGTTTGTTAAGACTTATGCGGATGTTTGGGGGGAGGCTAGGAGGGGGATTGAGGCTTATAGGGAGGAGGTTAAGAGTAGGGCCTTTCCTTCGGTTGGATATACTTATCCGGTTTCTAAGGAGGTCTTGGAGGAGTTTGAGAAGGTTGTTGATGAGGTTGCGGATGAGAAGGAGGAATAAATCAGCTGGTGTATCTTTGGATATTTAGTTGCTTTACAAGACAATATATATATATATGTTGAAGGCCTTGGGCTATAGTCGTGACCTTTGATACCTCCCAGTAATTATTCCAAGTAAGCTTTCAACTTGCAGACATATGTAAACCACTATCTCAGAAAAAAATCCCTGAGTATCAATTAAAATGCAAATTCAATTCGTACAGAGCATATACAACCTCTAAACATCGCCCAACAATCCACCCAGCTTTTAAATAGAATCCAAGATCCCACCAGCCGATACTTCTTTTCTTTTCACCTCAAAACACCCCCAACACCAGCCCATCCAAGCACAAACCCACTAAGCGCCTCACTCATAACACCACCACCAAACCAAACATCCCTCCAAGCACCCTTACGAAGAATCTTCCTGGGACCAGCCTTCCCACCAAGCTGCATGCGCACAGCCTTACTCTTCTCATCCATCTCAATAACACCCTCGATCTCGCCAGTGTTACTACCAGGGAAGAACGAGCCGGCGCCTGCGCCGCCGGAGCGGTGGATCAGAACTGCATGGAAGAGCCCTGATACTAAGATCGTGCCGAGGAAGTAGAAGGCGAAGCCGTAGCCGGATTGCAGGGCGAGGATTCCGGCGGATAGGCCGAGGAGGAAGGAGGTTAAGCTGTGGAGGGAGGAGAGGACCTATTTTTTTGTATTAGTTTGTGTGCTAATAGAATGGAGGATTCGGAGGTGGATCTCGTATTGGTGTAGGGAATATGGATGCGGGATAGGGGTGGTTGGATGGGATGTGGGATGTGGGAATGTCATACGCGGTTGTTGTGTTGGACGGCCTCGGGTACGAGAGGGGTGATTAGCAGGGAGAGTTCCTGCTTTGTTGGTGCCATTTTAGCTGGCTTGGTGTCTCTTTATTCCCCGACTTGTTGTAGTTGATGTTTGGTTTGAGAGTTCGAGCTATGGCTCTCGGTGTTCGTGACGGGTACTGATCACGTCTTGAGCGGAGGTTTGTTGGGCTTGACCAAGATCGCAGGGGTATTTCTCTTCAATGACAATGAAGTTGTTGCATCAAGAGATATTCTCGTGGAGGGGTGGACACAGCAGCTTTCGGCTTGAACAGATGGAGGTCGGAGGTGGCAGCGAGTTTGTAGAAGTGCACGGGCCACCTCCACCTGGTCCCAAAAGGATATTCCGATGCTTCAGACTTAGTATACTACCTACCTTACTCCGTACACTACACCACATTCAAGAGCGCAACACTATTTAGGAGAGTATTTAAGGTAAATCAAATCAATCATGTTCATATCTACTATTAACCCGAATCCAATGTTCAATAATCTTGAGCCTTTCTCATGAATCTGTTCACATCACACCATTTGATACATTTGTCCTCGATTATGCTGCAAAACATAGCGGAAAGAAAATGCGAGTACCATGATGTCGCTGACTTTAAATTCAAATATCACATTAAACCAGATTTTCAAATTTGCCATCAACACGGGCCTCCTTGACCTGCTCAAAGACCTGATGGAGATGTTAGTGGATGATCAGAATCAAATATCAAGCAATGCTTACCTTTAGCATCTTGTTGCGTGCACCCAAAGCGTTGACACCGCGATCTTCCAGGGCCTTGTCGTCTAGGTCGACGAGTTCCGTCCACTGGAGGTCCTTCAGGTTGTCGGTATACTTGTGCAGCCTGAGGGATCGCAGCCAGCTGGGGATATCCTTCAGAAGAGCCGGGTCTGTGGGGTCCTCGGGCGGCTTCGAGCTGCCACGGCGACCCCGCGGAGAGCGGCCTCGTGTAACCTCCGAGTGATCTGACAGGTAACCTTCACTACCCAGACCAAACTGCCCAATGTTCAAAGAGCCCAATCCATTGCCCATAAGAGGGTTGTTGGGATCGTATGCCGCGAGGAACCCATTGTTCTGCGGTGAGGTGAAGCCCATGGGGGTCAAACCACCACCGTGCATAGCAATGCCGGGCGATGTTGGGCGAGACCGTCTACCGGCCATAGCCGCTTGTTGCTGAGCCTGCAGAGCTGCGAGTTGCTGAGAGTTGAGGAGCTGACCGGCGACCAAATGCTGTCCACCCAGGCCTGGACTAGCCAAGCCCTGAGAGAGCATCGGGTTTCCATGCGAGTTCTTGCCCTGACCATCATTGGAGCGAGCACGGCGGTACTTGCGTGCATCATCCAGAGCAATGCGGTTGTTCACTGTGGACAAAGCTGCCAGCTTCATTGCCGTAGCATTGGCAACCATATCCGCGTGGGTGTTGGGGTTCTGGTGCGATTGCTGACCGAAAGTCGCAGTCATCGGAGTGTTGGTCATTGACGCCCAGCTGTGGTTGCCGACGTTGTATGGCGAAAGCAGGGGGGGCTCGATATCGGCAGCGGGGATATTGGCAGTCTGGGGGAGAGGCGAGCGCATGCCAGAAGGCTGGCTGAACTGGCCCATAGGCTGGTGTCCGGAAGATGACTTGGGCCGAGCGATCGGAGGCTGCGTGTCTGAAACACCACGCTGAGTCCACGGAGAGCCAGGCTGTTGGCCCAGACTGTCCGAATTGTTGTCAGGCGCCGAGATGGTGGGTGCCACGAAAGAGGCACGATCAAAGACTGCGCTATTGCGGTTGGACGGGGGTGCGTTGCCGGTTTGCTGGGTAAATTCGGCCTTCTTCTTCGCAATAGCCGCGGCTGCATCCGGGAACATCGCATTGATGGTGGAAGGGTCAAGGACAGAGTTGCGCTTCGCGCCAGGGGATGGCGGGGGTCGTCCGAGGGAGTTCCGGGAAGAGGTGTCCATATTAAGCTTCGACATAGCATCGCTCAGACGGCTGGACATGGCATCTAGATGAAAGATAGGTTAGTTACATCCTACAGGCGAATGGACAATTCATCATACCTTTTTCGCCAAAATTAGCAGGAGAGAGCAGGCCGGACATCGGGTGACCCTGAGACATTTGCTGCAGGACTTGGATGAAAAACCGGATCTGCACCTGAGTAGTCTGCTGCAGCAAGGCATATAGAGCCGCAGTTCTCTCGGCTTCACTCAGAACACGGAACCATTGCTCGATAGCACTGAGTTCATCCTTAAAGTCCTGATCAAGTGTGGCAGCTGCCATTTCTTCCAATGTAGTTTCATACTGATCAATGTCCGCAAGCCATTGTTGAGCGGCACGGTCCAAAGCATCTTCCGTCGCGTTCTGACCTTGGGTTTGTTGGTTGAAGAAGACCTCCGATGATGGACGGATGCTTCGGGCGGACAGCGGCGAAGGAAACCCGGACATGTCTGCCGACGCCCGCAGCTGGTGCGATCCGAGGTTTCGCGATGAGGATGGAGGACGGAGAGTTGAATTTGATGCTTCAGGAGTGCTGTTGCGATTGCCAATGATATGACTGGCCATGGTTTTTAAGGCGACGTGTTGTGAGGACTAGTAAATACAGTGGGGGAAATGATTACTGCAAAACACCTGCAGGACCTGCTGAGTTTGCGTAACAAATAAAAATCAAAAAAATCCTTGAACCAGGATCCAGGCTAAGATCGTAAGGTATCAGATGACGCTGAAAAGATCCAGATCTCTCTCGTTCGATGGCACAGACCAGTCCAGTGGGCTGCACCTCGGAAATTTGAGATCGAAAAATTAAGGCCTGGAACGAAAGGAAATTGAGACTTGAAGCAATAGTGTGTCAAACACAGTCAAGCCACCGAGTCCCAAAGAAGGAGGGAAAGGAAAGGAAAAGGGGGGGAAGAGAAGAGGTTAGGTGGAGAGAGAGGGAGAGAGAGGAAGAAGAAGAGGAGGAAAGAAGTCGGGGATTGAGGAAGTTTGGTGAAGAGGCTTTTCTGTTTCAGGCAGATCACGGGTTCACCGAGAACCTCGTCAACATTCTTTCTTGACTTCTCCATATCTCTGCTTTTTAAGTCAAAGGACATTTTCTATTTGATTTTCTTTCTTGGCAATTCTTCTCTTGGTCAAATCTGAATATTTTCTTCAGCCCTGGTGGAGACAGATACTATGAATATCTGCCAAGCCTAGACCTGAACCCGTTCCTAAATTCAGTGCACTTCAACTATACTGGATTGATAATGAACTTCCCTTGGTGATCCACATTTCTGATGATTATCTTAAGCTGTATCTTTCATCAGCAGGGGGAAACACTCTCTATTGAACTTTGAATCATCAGTGGCCATGAGTTCCCAGCATTACCCGGACGGGATTCCTCTGGATGAGGAAATGCAGGAGGGAGAATCGGCATATCCGGATATCGATGAAACAGTTCACTATCCATGGCAAAATGAGCAATCTTTTGACATCGGGGAAATGCTTGCCTCCGTGATTGATCCTCGTTTGTTTGGGGACCAAAACCCACAAACTCAACCCCAAAGCATCAATCAATATCCTCAATATCCCAACGAAGGCCAAGGCGAAGTCGAAGAAGAGCAAGAGACTGATGACTTCTACCTAAATGAATATGACAGTCAGGGGTATCCCCCAGTATCGTATCCTCCCGTGCCTGATGATGGAGCCATGTCGGACGAGGACTTTGCCTTATCCGAAGACGAAAGCGAGAGGTACGTATGTTAAGACACCGCATCTCCGGCTTTATTTAACACAATAGTAGTGAGTCCGATGAAGACGAGCCAGCGGAGGATGATGACGACGATCACTCAGGGGCCAGCAGGCGCCGCCGTCGTGGAGGTGGACGCTTTTCCGGAAGATATGGCGCTCGCGGCGGAAAGGGCATCAAAAGAGGCCCACGCAAACCGCTGGAGCCCAGTCCGGAATTCAAACATCTTCATTCGGGGGCTACCTCTGCCTTCATTGATGGAGACTACGAACGGGCCATTGAGCTGGTGATGCAGGCGATTCAGATTAACCCCGAGATGTTCGCTGCTCATTCTTTGCTCTCAGAAATTTTTCTCGCACAAGGAGAAAATGATAAAGCCCTGGCAGCTCTATTCAACGGAGCTCATACAAGGCCGAAAGATCCAGGTGTCTGGGTCAAAGTTGCGCGGCTCATCTTGGATCGCGCTGGAGAAGATCGGCAGTCCGCATTGCATGATGTTGCTTATTGTTACAGCCGTATCCTCGAGGTCAGCCCCGGCAACACCAATATTCGGTTCCAGAGAGCAGCTATCTATCGTGAGCTAGGCCACAATGGCCGAGCCGCAACTGAGTATGAGCGACTACTCAAGGACTGCCCACACAGTGCCAGAGCACTGCGCCATCTTGCAGAGACGTACATTGATCTCAATGACGTACAAAAAGCAGCAGATTATTATGCGGAAAGCATTGATCACTACCTATCTCTCGCCCCTGAGGATTCCGAGTTCACTTGGTCGGATCTCAATATCTACGTTGAACTTTTTGGCTATCTCAAACAACCCGAAGAAGGGCTCATCTCTTCAAAAATACTTGCACGTTGGCTTCTAGGTCGCGGAGAAGACTCAGTGTGGGATGGCCACGAAGATGATGACAGAGAATGGGACGCTGATGATTCGCCTCGACGCATCAAAACCGATGGTTTTATGCCTGGTCAGTGGCCTCGAGAGTCATATGGGCTTGGTCTTCCGCTGGAGCTTCGTATAAAAATGGGTGTTTTCCGCCTCAAAATGGGCGACAAGCATCACAGCGAGGCATTAGTGAGTTTCATGCTGGATAACGATAATGATTGAATAAAGATACTAACAAAATACAACTAGCATCACTTTGAATGGCTGAACCCAGAAGATGATTCCGAAGGTGCCCGGATTTTCGACTATGGTGATCTTTTCAGGGAAGTGGCAGATGCGTTAAAACAAGTCGGTCTCTTCGAAGAAGCACTCCGATACTATACGCCCATCCAGCAGACCGCTGAACATGCCGATATCAGCTTCTTCATGGCCATGGCTGATTGCTGTATGCAGCTGGGCAAGATGGAAGATGCTGAAAGTTGTTATCTACTCGTCGCTGAACACGATTCTAGTCATATGGAGTCGCGAGTACTGCTCGCTAAGCTCTATGAGAGCCTCGGGATGAGCGAACAGGCTATGAAGTATGTCGGCGAGGCAGTTCTGATTGGCCGACAGGAAACTCGCAGCCGGGGAAGAAGAAAGGACACCAGACTTGAACAGCTTGCCATAGAGTTCAAGATGGCTGGGTCAGAACCCCTCCGGCCAATCGCACCCAAACCAACACAGACAGCAACACTGATGAACGCAGCTCCTTCGGCCCTTGGAAAAGGACGGGCGCAACCTGGCGAAGGTACTAGGACTGATGATATTCAATTCTTGTATGCGAAGCTGTTGGAGTTGAATCCACAAGTCAAAGATGGTATCCCTGTAGCCATTGAGGATTGGCTGGACATTGCCGATGCTCTGTTACGAGATTTCCGGAACAATCGGGCGTTCTATCCGATGGATCGAAGTATTGCCTTTAGGGGATATTCAACTGGTACAAAATCCAAGAACCGGACCAAAAACGGCACAATGATGGATGAAATGCAGCAAATGGCGGACCGTCTTCAAGAAACATTAGGTATGTCATCCTACTCAGCCCATCCATATACACCATACTAATGTTACATTTAGGAGATGTCTCAGAGGAGCCCTTGCAAGGCGCCATTCCCACTGACTACCATGGAATACCATTCGATGAATGGCTTGACATCTTCCTGCAATACGCTCTACTCGTAGCAGAACAAGGCGAGCTAGAAGAAGCTTATGAGACCCTTGATTCTGCGGCGATTGCGAGTATCTGGTTACACTCTAAGCCCAAGTCGCGATTGATTCATGTTTGCTGGTTCAGTGAGTTCGTCCAACTCACTAACAAGTAATTATCTACTAACACCTTTATAGCATGCGCTCTCCGTGCACGAGATGAAGAGACACTGGCCAATGAAGCCCGCTGGTTCATCAAAGAATACCAGTTTGTCACCGACACTTATCGACTTTTCTCCATGCTGGGCCACCTATGTGGCGACCCTCACCGATCCCTTTTCCATTCCTCCGGAAACATGAAATTCATGCTTCGCCAAATCAAAGCGATAGACTTTACGATGCCTCAAGATACCCCTCGACCCGTCCGGCATTCTGTCTGGAAAGAGCGCGCCACTCTATCCACACGGGATGAAGCCGGTGAGCCCATCACCGCGAAATCGCTAGACATTGCTCTTCTTGTGCTCTATGGCCACATGCTGTACTCCGGAAACAGTTTCTACCCCGCGCTGAACTATTTCTTCCGTGCATACGCCCTAGATGACCAAAACCCAGCCGTTCTCCTCTCCATCGCCCTCTCATTCATCCACCACTCTCTCAAACGACAATCCGAGAATCGTCACTACCTCATTATGCAAGGACTGTCCTTTATGCATGAATACCGACTGGTTCGGGAGAAGCCGGGAACCCTTCTACCCGAAAAACAGGAGATGGAATTCAATTTCGCTCGTGTCTGGCACTCGCTTGGTCTGGCTCATCTTGCTATTGATGGATACGACCGGGTGTTGAAACTCGGCGAGCAGATTCAAGAACAGGCCAAGCAAAAGTCTCTTCAAGCACCGACATCCACAACAGCTGGTGCTGGTGTGGTTATGGGCGATGACGGCAAACCCCAGGAGACTTCATCGCCCACTGGCCAGCCTTGCGTTGAGGATTTCTCGCGCGAGGCCGCTTATGCACTGCAGTGTATTCACGTTCTCAGCGGCAATGCAGACACGGCGAAGGCTGTTACAGAAAAATGGCTTGTCATCTGATATCAGTTCATGCTTCTACCTGCTTTTCCGACTATTGCAAACAGCCGTTCTTCATTTTTTTAATGTGTATCATATGAATTGGAACTTCAAAATCAAGACCATCAGGTTAGTTTACAAGCTGTTGTATTCAAAGCAGCATTAGAGGAATACGTACATGTGCAAAAGGCCATGGGTTCCCAAAAGTATTACAAAGTATGTTTATTATCACCTTCATAGACATCTAAAAGGACATGACAAGGCGGCTTGTGCGGCCGCCTATTCTTGTACATTCTAAAGGTGGATAACCAAATTACTACCTGGCAACACTAACCAATAAGAGAGTTATATTCTGCTGGCACACATCTCAAATCTAGTTCTAGTTTACATGAAACCAGCATTTTTGGAATTTGAGCTTCTGTTCTACCACTTCGAACCAGAGGCAAGACCTCTTGGCAATAAACGGGCGTTGTAGTGAGCTATGGGGTACTTTGTCGCAGTATGTAGCAAGACACTCAAAATTGACGTCCTGTGAGAAAGGTTAAGAGCTGCTTTACCAATCACTGAATGGTATTGTGGGTACCGACTGCTCCTTCGGAAGTCAGTGCTTAATACACCAGTTTACTGGTATTTACTCGGTGAGCTTTTGTAAAAGCGGTGCTGAGATGGGAAACCCCAACCCGACGGAGGAATTATGGTACTTTACGTACAGTGACAGGTATTTTATGAGAGAAGATGTTTAAAATGACTACATATAAATTATCACCACTTTTTTTATCTTCAACGTTGGAAATGGTTATAAATCCACCAATTTCAGTCTCTAATGGAATAACCTTGGAAGGTGAAAGATGACAAACCAAATTTGGAAAGGGCGGCGATCTCCCCAGCCGCCAAGACCCCGCAGAACGCCCCCACATTTCCCCGGTTCCGAACACCGCCTTCTTGCAGACCGGCTTCTGTGACGTCTCTGTGTAACAAAATCGCAGACGTTTACTCCCAATCAGGGCCAAATGATACATACATGAGAGCTTATGTCTTCCACCCCCGGTCTTAAGCGCAAGTTGGCAGAATCTCGCCAGGAGCCGACAGCGAAGCACCACCATCTTCATGGATACGATCCGCAGGCCCCGTGGCTGCACGAGTCAGAACCTACCGGGATATGGCGGACACGTGGGAATCCTGATGTACAGCATGCGATGCCCCTATCAAATATGGTATCTGCCGTCCAAGACCTGTTAGACCCGGACTTTGATCCACTGACGGCGATGCTGGACGACGAGCCCCGGTTTTTAAAACCCCTACCAGCTCGCATCGCTCCGGAGGACTTGGAATTCTTGCGATTTCGTGGTGCTCTCTCACTTCCAGAGAGTGGATTGCGGGATGAGCTTCTTCGCTGCTACATCCAATGGGTGCACAGTTTCATGCCAGTCTTGAATCTGCAAGAGTTCTTACGATGTGTGGCTGAAAATGACCCCGAGGGGAATGTTAGCATCTTACTCTTTCAAGCGGTCATGTTTGTTGGTACGGCTTTTGTCGACCTTAAGCATCTTCAAGATGCCGGGTATTCAACCCGGAAAAGTGCGCGTAATGCGTTCTTTACTCGATTAAGGGTTTGTTTTTCCTCAAGCGGCTACGAGATTATGCAACTCACTCATAATCGATAGTTACTCTATTCTCTCGACTGCGAAGAGGATCGCATCGAGATTCTCCAAACACTGCTATTGATGACCTACTGGGCTGATTCGGAGAACAGTCCACAGCGAGATATTTGGGATTGGATTGGAGTCTGTAACACACAAGCACAGTCGATCGGCTTAAACAAAGACCCTGCATCGGGTGAAATTGATACAAAGACTCGAAGGCTCCGTTCCCGGCTCTGGTGGTGTCTGTACTCTCGAGATCGGCTGATCGCCATGGGTATGCGGCGCCCGCTTCAGGTTAACGATGGAACGAGCAGTGTCCCCATGCTCAAACTGGACGATTTTGATTTTGAACCTTTCTCTCCATATGTGGTTGCCAAGTTCTATTGCCGCCAACTCCAAGATGTGTCACATCAAAAACGCCTCGCCACCATGTTCATCGAGAAAGTGAAGCTCTGTCAATGTATTGGCAGGGTATTATTTGCACAATATACACCATCTCAACGCCAATTTGGAGCCACAGACAGAACTACAGTCACACTTGTCCCTCGACAGGCTTCCGAGTCTGAGTTTGCGCGATGCGGCCAGAAACTCGACTCGTGGCTTAGTGCGCTCCCTAAAGATGCACAATTTATTCCGAAGTCAGGGAAGAATTTCCATGATGGTGAAGATGTGCTGCTGCTTCACGGAGCGATGCTACGCATGCTCTACCATGCTACTAGCAGCGCACTTCACCGGCCTTGGACTGGTCCTTTAAAAGATCAATCAAAATCGCGGACGGACTGGCGCAATGCTGCCCGTGCAAAAATGAACGACGCTGCTGCGGGGATCACACATATCATTCAAGGCTTAAATCATCTCAACCTGACAAGGTTCCTACCACAGTCTGGAGTGACTGTGATTCTACCTGCCGCTGTGGCGCATTTAACCAACACCATGTCCGATGACCCAGCTGTTCGCGAAAGCAGCGTGGACAATTTCCATCGTTGTATCCAAGTTCTTCATTGTCTTAAGGATATTTACCCAGCCGCCGGTCAAGAGTTTGCCAACATCGAGGCCGCCATCACGATGCAGGCAGGTGCCTCCAGTACATTCTTCCAAGTCATGGAATACAACCTCGACGCTCCTGCCACATCTTTGGCGACCAGGAAACCAAGCAATGCCAACTCCATCTCCCAAGCGCAAACACATCCCCCCGTTAGTGTAACTGAGACTCCCAAGCCACAAGCACGAACCCCATCTACGCAAGAGAACATACATCAAAGAACTCCCAGTGTGGTAAGCACACATGAACCTGCGCCACCTTTATTCCTCAATGATTTCGACCAATATTCCGACCTCGGTATCATAGACAACAACCCTTTCAACTTTCTCTCCATCGACATCGACTCCTTCCCCGACATTCAAACCCCTCCCAATGCAACGAAATCCAACAACCAAGATAAACCCTATATATCACCACCGCCCCAAGACCAAGACACCATTGATTGGGCACAAGAGCTGTTTCAAGACACCGATTTGAATCAGTACAGTAACACAGAAGCCTTCCACAAGCCCGAAAAGACCACACCTCCACTAGATCATGATCAAACTCACCACGATCCGTTCTCTTTTACTTTAAAGGACACAGATGACATTCGCTCAGTTCATTCTCGTCATCAATCAATGAATGATGCAAGGCCCGAAATCACCGGCGATCTGGATCGGGATTTGGGGTTCCAGTCTGAGGATGACATGTTCTAATGTATATAACAATTGACATTTGATTGTCGTCGTGCCTCAAATTGATGAAAGGGCTGGTTCTTTGTGGAAGAAGATGGAAGTAGATAGCAATGGGTCTACCTTTGTATATATGCACTAGACTAAAGAAAATGACCTATAAGGCATAAATTCAAGCAAAACAAACATGCGTTGCGTAATTGCGTAATCATATTCTTTGTGAATCACATGCCTATGCCTGAGTGACTATGTTTGTACACCTGGGCATATGTTGTTCTTATAAGCCATCATTCTCCCTCTCTGAACCACCTCCCAGATTTATTTATCCTTCAAGTCGACCATTTCCCATCTATCATGATATCATGGCTTGATACCCATCATCCATGGATATTACCCCTCACAGGAGTAATACTAGCTCCTTCCAACCTTGGAAATATTCAGGGATAGATAAAATCTTGGGCGCCCCTCAGATTCCCCTTGAAATCAACCTCTTCTTGTCGAAGTTAACTCTCTTCATCCAACCTGGTATGTTCTATCATGCAGAATCAAGAGCCAAGTAGCATAGCTCTGGGCATCAAAGTCTCTTGGAGCACATTTACAGATCTAACAAAATTCCAGTCACACCTCATACACCTCAGCGTTCTCCTACATGTTGTGCTTTAAGAGATACCTAGCGCGTCCCCTAAAATACCTTTTTGATACCACGGCCTGGATTGCTGTGGCCGACCTTTTCAAGTTTATATACGTATTATACAACCAATGCTGGCTCTCTTCCTGGGTGTATCCTCCACATCTATAAAAACTGGACGATCCTGTCCAATCCAATCACCTTTCGGGTTGAGTTGATTTGCTGTGGTTCTTTTCTCATATCGCAATCTCACTCAGAAAAGTCGAGACCCCCTTGAGCACCGAGTGGGTTCCAGTCAGGTAAGCTTCTTGTTTTTACTTTCTTTTTTTCTCCATTTCCCCAATTACAATTACAATTTTAGAGGAGTATTAACAAAGCTAGTTGACATCCTCGCTTCGAGCCCATAATTATGTTGTGATGTTGTGAAACATCTGCGATCCGTATAAAAAGTCGTTCTGCCTTGCATTCCGGACTAGACATGTTCTATACCATTGGGAGACAGTGATTCGCAGTATGAGTTTGCTGTGTGAAATCCCCGTCAGTCCTGCTTGAAAGGGACCCCTAACAACAAAGTGTCCCTACCAGAGTCGTTCAAAGACCGTGCCACTGTCAACGGCTACACCCGGCACTCTCACTACGCGAATTGTGTAACAGGAGGACACCGTTATCCAGCCAGCAATGCTTCCTATGGGTCGGGGTGCATCTAGACCCTGGACATATATAACAGGCCCGCTATACTCATGCTTCGTCTTTGAATTGGCTATCCTGAGCCTCTTCTGGACAACCATACAATTATATGGGGATTTGGTGAGGGGACACCGAACCCTCCTTAGAAAGATCCCACTTCGACACACTAGCCAATATTCAGGTCATGTTCACACCATGCATCAGTGGACAGATACGATGAGTTGCAACAAATCCACCAGTCATTCGTCATCGCACAGCAGTCGTCTTCCGGTATTCTCTTGAGACTGGAACCAAAATTCTTATGGTGGCCGAACTTTGAAAATTGTCGGAGCACTAACCTCCCATTACTTCTGGTTGCCTCAAACCAAAGACAAATGACATATAATGCCTGGTCATGATCTGAAAGACAAGAAAAGGTGGAAGCAGCCAAATGCAATGCACGCACAATGTAGGCAGATGGAAAGACCGCTCAAGTTGACGTCTGTGTTGACCTCCCTCATGTTACCAACATCATTGCTCTGTTCTCCAATGGTTGTCCTCTCTTGTTAATGATAAGGAAACCCACTGTGGATATATAATGGTACGTATGTATGTGCATGTGAAAAGGAGCCAATCAAACAACTTCATACTTGGTCCGCTTTCTTTTTGTCTTGCCAAATCCCATGATGGTTTCAAATGCTAAACCGAAAGAATTTCTACAGATCCAGGCCCCATTCCATATATACATCGATTTGTTCAGGCTGTGGCCTCAATTGTATACAGGCAAGTGAGTATGCCCATTTGAATAGTCTGTTTGTACCAGCCTTTCCTGACGTGTGCTAGCATTTCCCAACTGGCGGGTTGTTGCAAAGAAATGGACTACCCTCGGCAATCAATTCATCATGGCACAACCTCGACATCGCACGCTTCCTTGTCAATTCAGGATCCCCAATCAACTATATAGACACCAATCAACACACTCCGTTGGCTGTTGAACATACTCATACTCGCGAAGATGCGTTACCAAGCCGTGAGCTCATCTGTCGTCTATCGTTTCATAGTAGGTCATCCTGATACTAATTTGTTGGTTCTATAGCCCTACCCCCTACATGTGAGGCTGGCCACCATGGATGCAAAGCCATCACCGAGCGAGTTGCCGGAGGAGCTTGACGAGAATGGCCAGATGATTGCCAACCATGGTAATGTATGAAGATATCCGCTACTTCAATCATAAATATAAATAATTTACCAGCCGGTCTGCCTGTCACCATAGACTGTGTTATGTGCAGCGTGACGAGTCCGTTCTCTCGAATGACCTCGCCGGAAACCCAGACTATCCGGTTTCCAAAAGAATTCTACAACCAGACGACATTAGTAACTCACACACCTTGAGTTACAATGCCTTCTGTCATTATATATGGTTATTTGCACGCCCATATGGTTAATGGACGGCCACTTGATTCCATGGGGTGTTATATAATATTCGGCTCTAAACAGACCGCTAAAGACCATGCGGATGAGCAAACGAGGCCAAGATTTCCTTGCCCACACGCAAAGAAACCTGGCTGCGAGAAGACGTTTAGCTCAAAAGGGGATGCAAATTTGCCTGCGATGAGGGCGCATGACAAGGTCAAATGGGCTTTTCCTTTGAAAGACGAGAACGGATGCACCGAGACATTTTTTTCCAAACACGCGGCAGAAACACACGCAAAGAGGATCCATGGTGATAAGGGTACTTCCAGCTCCGGATTACCTAGCCCACGCACAAAATATCTCAGGTGTGAGAAGACGTTTGCCACGAGTCAAGGTGCCGATAGGCATGTTGAAGATGTGCATGACCGAGTCAAACCCTTGGCAAAGAAGCAAGGCTGCGAAATGAAATTCACTGATCAAAGCAATGCCAAACGCCATCTGACGACTGTCCATGGAAATACGACAAAGAGAAAGACACATTGCACCTCCTTAGTATGTCTATATACATTTTGGTTCGAGGTCAACGTTTTGTCATACATGATATCCTTTCACGCGTGGACATGATCCCATTTATGACAAGGCGCTTACCTCGAAATCAAATGCAACCTATTGTGCCTGTGATGATGAAGCTTCCCATGCGTGGGAATTGGGACAAGTTGATGAAAGTGGTTGATGTCGCGACCTTGAGGAGCTAGTAGCAGGATGACGCCTATGAGGCCTAGAATGGATTGTCTGGCTTCCTGGATGCGGTTCTGCAATCAAAGGGATTTTGATAATCTGATTTCTTTTATACAACTATTGTTACCATGAGCTATGTTTATTGAAGCCGAGGCTTGTCAGGAATGTCTCTTCGGAGTCTACTATGATCTCTATGATCTGGTAGCCACTGGACTCAGAACTGGAAAACACCAAAAGCTATCAAAAGCGTTACACAAAATGAAGACTGTTTAGCTATTCCAATTTAGATGATTAACTACATGGTAAATATTCCCAATTCCCCATATTTAGATAGAATGTTGTAGTTTCTCAAGCCCTGGTATAACCGCTTAGTCGTTGTATAACCGCTTAGTCGTTGTCGTGTGCTGTGTGCTCTCAAACTCAGCATCAATATCGTTTGTTACTCTCTTAACGCGCGTATAGTATATTACCTGTCTCTTCTCTCTATTCTCTCCATTTCCAATCATGCTCTTCTTCCCCATACACTCAGTGCTTGCATTGACCCATCATCATCGTTTACTGTGATACGCAATCTATGCACGATGGATATCCCTAACCAGGACGTGAGTACCAACATACACGTCCCCTAACCACGAACAGAACTAACCTACATCCCAACAGCTCCCTCTGACAGGCCATGTACTCCGCCAAGTCCGCCGACGCAGCTACGAAGATCCAAACGAACGCATCCCCCCGGGTGTGGAAGAAGTGATCTCACGTGGCTCCTGCCATGTCGGGCGACTAACCGACAAATCAGTCCTGAAATACGCCTCGGACTTCAACGATCCAAACTATCTGGCGAGCATCAAAATCGAGTATCGCATTCTGCAAATCCTCGGTCCTCACCCCCGAATCGTCGAATCCAAGGGTCTCGCCGAAGACGGTCTCATCCTCAAATACTACCCCAACGGCACGATCCGCAACTACCTCAAGAACCACCCGTACGAATCAATGGAGCTCCGCGTCAAATGGTGCAGGCAGCTCGTCGATACTCTGTGCTTCGTGCACTCCAAGCGCGTCATCCACTGCGATATTTGTCTGCACAATATCCTCCTCGACGACAATCTCGATATCATCCTCGCGGACTTCCAGGGTCTGGTCATCTCGCGCGAAACCGGCTTGGTCATGCTGGATGGATTGACCCGTGAGTGCGCCAAGTCGTACATGCCGAGGGATGATCTCTGGGCTGCGAGTTATAAGACTGATCTCTTCGCTCTCGGATCGGCTCTCTATCATCTTATTAATGGCCATGAGGTTTTCCCCGAGTTGGATAGCTTTGATGATGAGAAGATCATCACTGCTCGCTTTGCCAATGGGGAGTATCCGAAGAATGATTATCCCGGTGGTTACATCGTGGAGAAGTGTTGGCGAGGGGAGTATGCCTCTGCTGCTGAAGTTTCCGTTGATCTCGTTGAGATTGAGTCTGCTTGGAAGTTTATGGATGATGCGTTGAAGCGGCTGGATGTGGAGGCGCCGCTCGACGATGAGGGCGAATGGTTCGAAGGGTACCAAGACAAGATCGAAGAGGAGGGTGAAGAGTATGAAGATCAAGAGGACGGAGATTACGAGGATGACGAGGACGGAGAATACGAAGAGGATGAGGATGGAGAATACGAAGACGATGAGGACGTCGAGGTGTTGTAAGCCTTGAGTGCGCATGACTCAGATGTACATCACTGCGAAGTCTCGTTCCGGAAGGATGGGATTGAGATGTCTTCAAGGATATCATGTATTCTTATTCTCTATGGGGTTGGCACATTATGTCTAGCGAAAATCAATAACAGCCTCCCCAATATCAATATGATCATGGCTCATGCTTAGCAAATGTTTAGCAAATATTCTATCACTCGGTGGGTAATTGTAGTGCAAGGGTAGACAGTCTATGCCTGCTTCGTCCAGCGGTGGCTTTCATCGCCTTCTTCCCACTCGTGCTCGACGTAGCCCAGCTTCTTCTTGACTTCCTGGACCTTGGCAGAATCGCCCATATTTTTGCCCAAATTGTCGCTGAGCTTAACAGCAGGACTGCCGTTCGCGGTGGCGATCTTGATAACAATGTTGAGAGGCTTGGATTTCTTTCCGGTTGATTTGGTAATAAAATCATCTGGGGATTTGTTAGTGTGTTGCGTGTTGCAGAATTACGAAACTCAAACTTACTGGTGAAGAATGTTCCCACACCAAAGGTAGGGTTAAATCCTGCCTTTTCGGCAATTGCTTTGTATTCCAGGCAGTGCTCAATATCCAGTGAATCTGAGAATACCACGGTCTTGGTGTCGGTAATACCCTGGCTATCGTAAAAGTCCCGGACCAGCTTGACAAAGAACGCTGGGTCACCTGAATCTTGGCGGACACCAGCGTAGCTCTGAGCGTAGGTTGTCGTGCTCGGATTAATATCACCCTTTTGGTTTGGTACTGAAATAGGCTTTCTGAACGCATCCAGGAAAGCCGGTGTGCCAAAGGTGTCAGTGAGGGCGATTCCAAGAACCTGTGTTTTTCTAGTTAGTCTGTGGAATTTCTGAATATTAAGAATTTGAAAATCACATACCCCCTCCCCGAAACAGCCAAGCCAGTAACTCAATGCCAGCTCGTTGGCCTTCTGGTAATCGTCCGTGATAGCCGCAATGGTCATGTACCATTCGTGTGCCACGGTACCGACAGCACCCTTATTGTATTTCATAGCAAAGTGCACATTGCTAGTTCCGGCCATCACGCCAGGCCAGCCCTGCTTCTTTCCTTCCTCTGCGGCACGGCATAGTCCCTGCATAACCAGGTCCTGGGTATGGTAGTCGCGGCGACGGCGCGAGCCGAATTCAGAGAACACACAGCCATTCTGGAGCAGAGTGCAACCCTTCTGGTATGCCTTTTCTTCCTGATTTTCGTAGTCCCAGTCCTTGTCGGTGAACATGAAATACGCTTGACTGGTCAGTGCCAGCAGCGGAATTTCATACAAGATGGTATCGAGCCAAAGACCCTCGACGATGTACTCCACGTTGCCTTGGTCGTCGTCGCTGCCCGTATCTTCTTCCGGGACGAACTTGATCTTGATATGCTCGGAGGGTCTGAGGTGGAAGGTCTCTAGGAAGTTGAGGTACTCGTCATTGAGGTAGGGGCACTTTTGGCGGAGCCATTCACGCTCTTCGGCAGTGACGCGAATTACGGCCAGTTCTACATGCGCATTAGTTAGAAGCTGTAGAATTGCCACAAGAAGGGATATCCTTACTGTCCATCTGCTCCAAAAGCCATTTGTATGCCCCGCGTTGCAGTTTCATGTGCGGGGTCCGATTCGTGTAGCCGTAGGTTACGTCTGCGCCCAGATCAGCCCCAGTTCTCCCCATTTCTCGGTTAGAGCTACTCACAAACATCCGGGAAGTATTTGAGAACCGCGCATTGCATCGTCAGCTTGTACAGATCTGTGTCCAGCAGGGATGTGACGCCCTGTGGCAGGGACGCGTCTTCGCCCATCTTGTTGCTTAACCGGGGGTTCCGGTCTATCGGTGGTAAATCAATGGAGAGTTGTAGATTATGACAAGTTGCAGGGCAAGTTGGAGAGCTAAATAGGCGAAAATGGCCGGGTTGTTGTAGTTTCTTTTCTTTTTTTTTCCTTTAGTTGCGCAATTGATTGACAGCGGGGAAACGCGCCGATATGCCGATAGCTGTTTGTCCTGTTTGCACCCTTTCTACATCCTCGCTAGGTACTTCTTCCTGTTTACTTTCGTTATTGTTTGTTTTTTTCTTTCAATTAGCTTGTCCTGATTGCCGTGCTCATTTCATGTAAGCTTTAAAATCAGAGAGGGCTATGTTGCCATCTCCCGCAATATCTATTTGTACAGGGCATTGGCCCCCACCAATGGCATTTACCACTTGCTCGGCTATAACGTGCATACTCGGAGATATGCACGAGTAAAACCGGAAAGGTACGTTGATTGACGACGCGTCACTTAGTTTTCTCGGAGATGACTTACTCCGTTCAATAATATAGGTATCAACTCCCTCGTAGCGAAGTAGAGTAATATCTATGAGGACGTTAAAGAGGCGCTTATTCATTGGCATCAGGATAGTTCGAATCTAGTTTTTTATTATTGAGAAGGACATATGTGATAGGAGGCTTCCTTTCTGTGCCGCATTATAAAGACATTTTCTGTCATTTAACCTATTGTGCATTAGCATCTATGTCATCCTCTATGGGGATTCACAAGGCCACAGCTGGATGGGTTGTATGTGCAGCTAAGTAAAGTAGTGTTGCTCCGTTATCATTGATGTATTAATATTTACAGAATCAGAGGCTAAAAGAAGCTTTATGTACATTCTACTACGGTATGCAAGGCAGTGCACTATGGATATCTTTATAGATGGGCAACTATTGAAGTACTCCCTCGTCGCTCTTTTTCGTAGCTTAATCTGTTACGCTATATCCATCTGTATTTCTCAAATTAGGATTTGCCCTATTGGCAATCATTAACAAGACAATATCCATAAGGCCCGTCTTTACAGTCCGGTGGTGTCATGACACGCACTATATATAACGGAGCCTGGACTATCTGAGCATTACTCGGATATAGTGGTCTTTTTGGCCTAGTATGTAACTGGCCAGTCTAGGGGCGGTTGTAACAGGTGGATCTGATTGAGGAGGCGTTTGATCCTTGTCCAAGGCTTTGACTAGAAGTAATAGTTACTAATACAAAATCCAATACACTCAATTTCCTGTGTAATTCCTTGCATGGTAGCGCAGATAATTCCTAGGTGTGAATTTCTCGTCAAGGGGCAATCGCAAGCTAATTCAAAGTTCATTTGATTTGCTTAACTGGACCAATTCTATGGATGTTCTAGTAGAGCTAAGTCAGTATAATTTGCTAGACCACATATGTTAAAAATATGCCTTTGTTCACCCTAGAATAGTAGTTACAAATTTTAGACGCGATCTGCAAAAGAAAAGGGCAAACCCATTGCTACTAAAAATTCATTGCAATGAAGAAAAACAAAAAAGAAATTGTTGTGCATCATCCGTGAATCGAACACGGGCCTCGTCGATGGCAACGACGAATTCTACCACTAGACCAATGATGCTAGTTGATGTAAGAGGGCCCACTATTATACACTAAGAGATCTTATACTTCTTTTATTTCTAATAGTGTCTATTCACTATCATTACCTAGGTAGGACGCTTGTTATGTCTTCAAAATTCAAGCTTTACTGGATTATTTTGTTAGAAAATCTTCTGTAGTCGCCTATGGCTAAATTTGACACCAAGTAAAATTCACTATATTTGAAGGTAAAACTTGAGATATATATATCTACTGCTACTTGCATGATGCAAGTAAAGTAAAACAATTATTAGGATTCCATATGTGTGATATTCAGCCTAGTGGTATGTAATAGATGCTATACCTAAAAATATAGTGTATACGATATGGGTCATAAATATTAATACCACAAGCACATATGAGATGGAATTGCTAAGCGTCTTTCAGGGTTGATGTTTGTCCTTTCCCTGTGTGCTAAGCAATGTAGAACCTGTCACTATGCAAACAAATAAAGACATTCTTTACACTCTTCTCCTGTTCGAACCTCGAACCTGCACTCCCTCACCTCATTTGAACGGCATCAAATTATTAATCCATCCTTCCAAGTTTCACTCAAATACCTCTCTGTCATCATCCCCCTGCACCATGACCGTCGATCCATTTTTCATTGATTGGAGTGGCCCAGACGTCGAGATGGCATATGCGTCGCCGGTAGTTGTACCGGAGAAAGGAGCCAAAAAAAAGCAGGCATATTCGCCATACGAGCAAGCAAACACAACCCCTCAGGCGCTTCAGGGATGAAGCTGGCAAAGCGAGTAGTGACGGAAGAAATAGACGGCTATTGGGATCCAGTGATGATAACGGCGGTTTCACGGATGACGGTTTCATCAACCATGACTTTCGGGTTGGGGGGCCAAACATATGCCCATTACCCGCCAGAACCTACGAAATCCAAGACAGCCATCCGCTTTATCTTATCATTGACGCCCTAGAACATCGAATGCTGACTTGGATCTCTGCCGTCCTCCGAGAATTTGGTATCAAAGATGACCATATTGACTGTGTGGAGGTTGTGGGAAGATCAGAGGCAGACGATTCCCAAGACAATTCTCAACTGACAGTACTTATTACTGCGGTACGCACGGTGGTGGATGATACGTGGCTCAATGCAGCTAGAGCAATTCGAGCTTCTCTCCTATCGCACAAAGAGACAGAAAACAATGCCAGTGCAAAAGAATTACTCGACAGCTTGGTGGTTGAGTTTTTGGAAATCACGGATGACTATCCAATGTACATGTTTCCTGTTTTGGAGCAAGAAGAGATCTACGACCAATGGCCAACGATTCGGACACAGATTTTGAACATCCGCGACACTGATCTTTTATCCATTGGATACTATCGTCGAGGCAGAAGTCGTGAAGCGCAGGATAATCCCGCGACTGTGTTAATTTTGGCATATCCACAGAGCAGAATTGATTGGAAGGCTCTCAGAGATGATGTTGTCAAACTCCTTGACCAAGCACGCCTTCCGATGGTGGCCGTGGAGATTTCCACGGCTTCCCACTGGGAGGAAGAGCCTCTAGTGCAAGTGGATCTGGATAGTTTGCATGGACTTAATAGGTTGTATCAGACCATCGCCCCCAGGCGTAACGATGACACATGGGGAACTCTGGCGGGGTTCGTCGAGTTATTGGGATTGCCAGGTACGCCAGAGGGGCAATGGGAGCCATTTGCCCTGACTTGTTACCATTGTGTAGAACCATACCCCGAACGCGAAGGGATTTCCCACGATAGTAAGGTTTTACTCATGGAAGAATCCGTCCTTTGGCTAACGTTTGCTTAAGTGACTGAAAAGTGGCGCAATTATGGCGTAGACCCTGGCAACGAAGATGCCAAAAGGTACCTACAAACGAAGAGTCCTAGTTGGTATGGTATGAAAACCGAACTAGCATACCTCCGAGAGATGACCAGGAGATTGCGGGAGGATGAAAACTATAAAACAGGCGAGGATCGTCGAAAACGCCGCCAATTGTTCCGTCCCATGGACGACGAGCCACAATATGCCAAACAGGTCGAAGGCGTACGAGAGCTACGGCTTCTGACAATGGAGCTTAAGCAAAGCATGGAGGCCCCAGATCCTGGATATGGTAGTGTGTTTGCAGCTTCCGGATACAAAACACGACGCTGGGACTTCCATGGGCGTCCCAGTGGAGCAAAACTTGATATCGCTTTGGTTCGAGTGCCCCCGTCTCGGTTGTGTTGGACGATGGTAGGAGTTTTATGGCAACCCTCCAAAGTTTCGAGCTAACGCAATAGACAATGTACAGCTGCCCGACGGAGAGAAAGTCAGAAAGATTGGCTCCCTGGACCCCAGACGACCCATTGCGGGCAAACCAGTCTGGGCATACGGTTGCAGGCAGGGGTTGATCTGGGGTCTCGCTAATGGCCTCCAGGAAGCAGCGTTTTTGACGCTTAAGGAAAATGGACGCACAGAAAAAATCTTTATTTATCGTGATCTTGTACTTGGGTTGAATGGTAAACCGTTTACGATCCCGGGGGACTCTGGCGCCCTTGTGTTCACCGGTGATGACATTCTCGTGGGGATGCTGTATGGAGGGCGGCATGGTGCGAATAGCAATGTTGGCTACATCATGCGTACAGACCATCTTTTAGAAGATATCAAGGAACGCACTGGCGCCAAGGACATTCGGTTTAGGCAGTGATTAAACTTCGAACTTGGAATCAGATGTGCCCCTAGAATTACTGCGGAGCTTGTTGACAATCGAATGTATGGCTGACTGACGGGTTGATGGTGCGCTGTAGAATATGTTTGCCGACTTGCGTACTTTCCTCCGTTGGCAATTTCCCCTGCCATAACCCCAATGCCGGCTCTGAAACCAAGAGAGATATAATTACATGCACTCAACCACGAGGCCGCAATACTTTAACCTGCTTCGTCTTACAGGTGGCCCCAGATGCCAAGGGAATAAGTGGTGCCTACGTAATCTGCAGTCCATAATGCCATCCATGCATTTTTGTACGTATTTTACAGTTGACATAGCAAGCTCCCGGATATTTACACCTCCATCCATCCCTTCTCGTTGTCATCAGGAGAACTCTCCCGGTATGGATGTTTCTCAATCCATTCCTGTGCACCGACAACTGTAGCGGATTTCTCATAGAACTCGCTGAGCGCGTCGTTCAGCTCTGTAAATCGTTAATATCCGCTCAATCTACCCGCTTGCTTTGTTCAAGAACTCACTTTCGATTTCCATAGGACTTGAAGGCTGCAAGGAGAAGCGGGACATGCCCTCTCTCCATAGCACCAGCGCAGATGGGATGGGAGTACCTAAGCTCATAAGCTTCCATTTTTACTCAAAATCCAACCTGGAAAAAATCATACCTCGGGGAATACAGATAACAGTGGGGTCCATAAGAGCCTTCCCGTCGCCGATCTCTTCCTGGTACCGGTCGAAATCAAAGCGCAGCATTTGCTGCATAAGACGAGAATTCGGCATGAAGATTGGCCCATTAGAGTCTGTATGTAGATAGTTAGACTCTATTTCACAAACACTCGACAGGAATTTACAGACAGGGGCTGGACTTTGAGATTGTTGCATGAACCAACCCATCAGCAGATACATTGACTGCATCCTTCCGGTGGCGGGTTTCGTCTTGGGTCACATCATATAGTGTGGCCTTGCGCTCCAACTGGTATCGATACATGGTCGCGGGGAATGAAGCATGGGTGGAAAGTAGGGAGAACTTTCGCGCTTGCTTGATGTTCAGCCGGGCGGCTGGTAGCCAGTGAGTGGCGAGCATTGTTCCTATAGTATGTCCCAAGGTAATGCTATATGAGTAAAATTCTCAAGTGTGCGGTTAAATTAACCTCCAGATATGGAAACTGGACTGCGGATGGGGAAGGGAACACGGGCCCTGTCCGTGACGTGATAAACATTACGTTGGGACAAGGTTTAAGTGGCCCTTCGTGAGTTCCAGTCTCTCCAAAGTACAGGGATTTCTACAATTTTAAACATATCACATGTATATATACCTAGACATGTTCATTTCACATCATTTTAAACACCACCCTACCTTGGAACATTGCTTCACATGATTCTATATTTGGGATTTCTACACATAACGTGACGTCAACTGGTATTATATGAAAGTCACATGATCTACAATACAATAATTTACTGTAATTGTTACGAATACGTATTTGTTGAGACCGCGTTTCCGCATCAGGCGGATACCCTCCTCCTTCCTTGTTTGATCTTTCTCTCCCTTCTCTCTGGCATCTACATAGTTAGCTCAATACAACCCATGGTTTTCTTTCCCTAACAGTATCCACCTTAATGAATGAAATATTAGTTAAATAGCGTTAGTTTTCTACACAGGAAAGGAAAACAGGGGTTACCGTACATAAACTCCATGAAAGGCGTATGAAGCTAATATGTGGTACAGTACGTCTCGAAACTGGCGCGACCACCTTCCACTCTTTGACTGTCTCAGAACCCAAATGACTAAGCGGCGCTAATACATTTTGGGAGTTTTTCCGAGATACCCCTGTCAGTGCGGATCGTATTGTTTCTTACAATGAATACCTCAAGGTGTAGTTGACTGTTTTCGCTTGTAACATCAATACGCTCGACATCTCCGTGCCCCACCTCGAAATCTCTCTCCCTTGGTACACGAACTCTTGATGATAATCATAAGTGAGTGGCACTACAGTACGATGGCACCCAATCTTGCCGCGTCAAAGCATGAGCTTATTTATGATATGATTCACAGTGGAGAGCTATCTGTCTCGCAGATGGCAAAGGCTGCTGGCTGCCACAGGAGTACCATCCTAAGAATATCCTCCAATATAAAAGATTTTGGTAGCGTCAAAGCGCCGCCGAATAAAGGTGGTCGACCACGAAGCATCTCTCCGGTTATGTTGACAGCTCTTTGTGATCACCTGCTCGAAAAGCCTAACCTCTACCTTGACGAGATGGCAATTTTCCTGTGGGAC